>WEKY01051532.1:0-38243 GCA_013390045.1 Picathartes gymnocephalus
ATGTGGCACTTGGGAACATGGTTGAGAGGTGAACATCGTATTGCTGAGCTAAAGGCTGGACTCAATGATCTTAGAGGTTACGTCCCCAGCCTTAATGACTTTAGGATTCTATGTGACCTCCACAAGAGACAAGCAATGTCCACTCCTTTGCATTTGGCCTAAAACCCAAGGGTCTGTTAGACAGGTTATCAAAACATTGAAGAGTGGCTGTTTCAAGAACCTCATGATATAGCTGATAAGATTTTGCTTCAATTCAGCTTGTGGTTTAAAAAGTGCTGTAAGAAAATAGGAAGAAAAACTGTACCAGATTAGGCAATTGCATAAATCTCATTTCCCTAAAAAAAGCCCCCTTCCCCTTAACAAAACCCCAAACTAAACCAAATAAGAAAAAAACACACCAAAAAAGAAATAACCCCCCTTTTTGCCAAGTTCTATTTCCTATAAACCATCAGGGGTTTGAATTTGTGTTAACTTCCTTTCATCACTAGTTGAGCCCTTTCAATATGGTGCAGAGACTGAAAATATGGGTCAAACCGCATAGGCTGAGACAAAGTTTTGTCTACATCAGAGGACCTGAGGACTATTTCAGGATCAGAAATAGTTCAAATATATTTAGAGCAATGTCTGAAACTTTAGTTGATGGTTCTTATCACACCCATGAATTTAGTGAAATTCTTTCATGTTTCTAGCACAGCTGTTCATGTAAGAAAGTCAATAAGTGCAACAATGAACAGTGGGCGTGACATCATGTTCTTCACTTGTAACCAGGGAACAGGAAAAACTTGCATTTCAACTTGCCACAAATGACTTCCTGTAGCTTCTAACACGTGTGCTGAAAAAAATGTGTTTATATGCTCCTGTAAGGGAGAGTTATTACTCAACTTTATTAGTATAAATTGATTAGTTGCCCTTGCCATGATAATTTTGGGTAAAATAGATATGGAGGTATATAACTGAAAGAAAAAAATTCCAGCTTTGTTTTTACAGAAAAACCTGTCAGTCAGGAACATCCTAATCCATGGCAAAGCCAATTGCCAAAACAGTCTTCACACTTCTTAAGTCTTGTGTAGGATTTGTTTCGTTTATAAGAGGCAGTGGATTTTTTTCCCCTGGTAAGGCATGGAGTGGTTTGAAGAGTCTTACTGCATCTGGAGTCCAACCGAAAGAAAATTGCTGTGGAAAATGAAACATGAAAACAACTACAGTCAGGTAGGGTTTGGTCACTGCTAGAGCAGCTTCTCTCTGTCTTGCTTGTGACATGCATGCAAACAGCTGCTGAGCTTCCAGTGCATTGGAGCGGCTTCTTACCACTGCTTTTTGTAGAAGGTGGTTTGTTAGCATTTTGGGGCTTGGCAAATCTGCTTTTATGGCCAGACAACATTGCAGTCTGCACGTTGTACACAGTGATAGCAACATCCCCTAACTAGAAATGCTATGTAACCACTTGAAGGGTACTTATTATACTATTATAAATTTTGAAGATGGGCATATTTAGTATATGTCTGAATACTGATTAATTAGCTCAGGCCAGAAAACCCCATAACACAAACTGTTGGTGAGAAAGGTTAACTGGAATACTTGTCTAAACCCTTCCAGCAAAGCTGCTATCCTGGGTGAGCAAGAGTGGGACTACCCTGGTAACTACAGCCCTTGTGCAATTTTTCAGCTCCACAGTCCTGACACAAGAACCAGTAGAAAACAAGCTACCAATGGACAGTGGGATTTAGGAGATGTGGATAGAAAAAAAAAAGGCCCAGTAATATGTATCAAGTAGTTTATAAATGACTATGCTATTAATTACTGCCCTGTGGTAGTGTGGGAAGTCAATACGGTGCTTTGTTATCCTGCAATAAAATAAGTAAATGTAATAAGGGATGAAGTACTTTCTTACATTATCTGTCCCTTTGGGAAACATAATTTTTCAGTTGTAGATTTTAGCCTCTAATATTGGCAATGTTTGACCCAGACTGACATCCTGAGCTCAGCTTCTACCAGCCTTGCACCTAAATTCTCTGCTGTGGATGACTTGTGCTGTTTGCAGTGTGAAGTTCTGTTGGAAGATGAACTTTTACTTCAGATCACAACAGATCATGCCTGCACTGCCCAAGACATCCATCCGCTCCTGCTTTTGCTATTGTACCTCAAGAGATGTGAAATCCCTGTAGGCAGAGACCAAAAAGAAGCACCAAGTCTATGAAACTGCAACAGATCCAGCTCTGCAGGGCACAGAACAGGACTGGCTCTGCACTGAGGATCCAGTTTATCTGATCTATATCAGCTTGTGAGTCATCTTTGTTGCTGAAGCACAGCCTTTAAAAGACCTTGCTCCATGGCAGGTTGTGGTTGACAGTACAAATCAGCAATGCATGGGGGAAAAAGAACTTACAAGCTTTAGAAGAATATTCAGTTATTTCCCAACAATCCATCATTAACCCAAGGTCACCAAGACTTAACCAACACAAGAACCACAGTATTTAAAGTCTGGATGGCTTAAAGACCCAGACACTGCTACCTCCAACCTTTGCCCAGTACTGGAAATTTGTCCCCAAGCACACAGATTCCTAATTTTCACAACTGACCACATGAGAAAACTGGGATTCTATTTATGGCACTGAAGGACACAAGACTCACTCCCTCAGCTTCATCAAAGTGACAAATTTAAGCACAAAAAGAGTCCTTCCTCCTCCCTATGGTGTGCACAAGTTAGAAGCTGCACCCAGGAAAGGCATGGACAGAGTGTCTTGATGGTGCTGCTTATCCCAGGGCTATGCTTCAGCCTCATCCTGCCCAGGCAGCTACTGCTGCTGCTGATCTGAGAGCTGCCTTTGTGGACGAAAGCTGTGGGCTTAAAATTGCTTCAGCTTCTCCAGGGATTGGGACATCAGAGTAGAGGATTTTGCTTCTGACCTGTTCCAGTTAGGAAAAAAAGAGGACAAAAAGGCTCATGCAGGACAGGGAGTTCCCACAGTGTTGAAGGGTTAGATAAAAAACTAATGGCAAAGGGACAAATCAGGAGGCTTCCCTTCTCCCTGTAACTTGAAATCCTTTCTAGCACACAGGAATGCATTTATTTTTCTGTGTCTCCCCAGTTTCTCTGTTAGGTTCCAGCAACAAAGTTCTCTTCTTGCTCATGTTTTCTCAGATGTTGGGTCTGAGGAGAGAGTTTCGTTTATCTCCCTGTTAAGTTTCTCTTCCTAGTAGGACATTATGAGTAGCTCTCCTGTGCATCTTAGAAGGGCTTTCTTGGTCTTGTTTTAAACACTGTTAGTGCCAGACATTAAGTAAGCTGGCTTACTTTGTTTGTACCAAATGTATTTTAGGGCATTTTAACTCTTCTTGTCAATAATAGTGTATTTAAGTTGAAATTAAATCTCTCTCGCTTCTGTTTGAGAGGAGGATTATTTTGCCTGCACCTTGCTCTATGCCCACTGAAGCCTCTGTTATATTGGTGGGAATGGATCAAAATGGAATAATTTTGAGGATTTTTTTCCCCATGTTTTTCTTTTTTTAAAAATTTGAATTAAAATTTTTGCTATATAAAATTCAACTCCATTTTTCCTTTTCAGCAGCACTGTACCCTCTATCTAACCACCCCAGGAGCATTTTTACCAGCCACCAAATTTTATCACTGACTTTGCCTGTTGCAAATAAAGTCGGGGCTGTCTCTTCATGGTGGAATTGGCACGCTGCAATGTGTTTGGGCAACCTAAATCCCACCCCAATGCTTCTGCCCAAGGTCTCCTGCCAGCTGGTGTCAGATTGTCAGAGGCACCTCACTGACAGGCAGCCCCATGCACAGGGACCAGGTGCAAAGGAGTGCTCCAGGCTGCCTCCCATCCTCATCACATCCTGCTCACAGCATTGCACCTTTGAGTAGCCATTGTGGTCTCGTAACTCTAGAAGCAAACACAGGGAAGCAGTTTCAAGCCCTCAGCAGGTCTGGGCTGCATTTTTGTTCCCATGTCTTTTTATTACCCAGAGTGACCTCCCTGGAGCTGCAGGCTGCCTCCTCGGTGATTCCCCTGCTCCTAGGAGACATCGTGGCTGCTGCCCCTAGATATACAACCTCCTCTCGGAAATATTAAGCTGCCTGTTTGTTCCAAAGCCAGCAATCAGGTGAAGGTTGAGAGGACTTATCAGATAAGTAAGTCAGGACAGGGGTAAACAAACACGTTGCCCAGGGCATTGCAAATGTCCTCAGAACAAACACCCAAAATCCAGGGAATTCAGTTAAGGTTGTTTAAATGCTTAGTGGTATTTCTGTACATTACAGCACAGAGTAAAGGTCATCCATATCTGAAAATAAAAAACTGAGTTGGAAGACAAATGTCTCATGCAACAACTCAAATACTGTACATTTTCAAAAAAAGTCATAAATCTCTAATTCATCTGAACAAATCAACTGATTTCTCTCAGACTGAGAGCACCATATTTTGGTATGCCAAAGTGTTTAAATATATAAAGTCCAGTTTAAGGCTCTATGACTGCTGCCACTGTGACTAACAAATCAGAAATTTCCCTCTGATCCACAGCTATAAATCAGACCTGCACTGCCATCAATCCCCACACTGATGTATCTGCCTGTTTTGACTCACTCAGATGCTACCAGCTTCAAACCTCTTCAGTACTGAATGCTTCAAAACCTGATAAACTCCTTCTGGGTAAGTTCTTTGTCTTTTGAGCTCTGTTCTGTATTTTTAATGCAAACATTTATTTTGTGAGGAGGGTAAATCTTGGGCTTTTTCATGACCCCACTTCCTCATCTTGAAATTTGCTAATCATTACTTCTGCAAATATTGCTAAAAGTTATTCTTGCCTTGACTGCTAATCAGAAGACATGCTTGTTCAGGGCCTTAATAATTTGCAGATTAACTTCCTGTCATTCCTTGGTTTATGGGATTCCTAAATCCCTCCTGAGAGATTGTGATCTCAGAACTAAAAAAAGAGAAACTCTCTGGACATCTCTGGTAATACCAGTGCAAGCAAAGAAGAACAGAGACATAAACTCAGACTTGAAAGGGTGGGAATTAGAAGGGTTTGAACAGGACTTGAGATTTCCTGATAGAGTGTTTCTGTTGAGGTGAGACCTGCAGGATCATTTCCACATCACTCAGCAGACACTTCACATTACTAGGGTGCAAAGTCCTGTGTTAAGGCATTCAGAATAAAATGTGAGATTTCAGTTTCATGGTTCTTTTTGAGTTTTCTGTTACTCATATCAAATCCACATCAAAATAGCTTTTTTTTTTTTCTTTCTACAGTTGTGTTTTTCCTATTAGTCCAAGCTACTTCACACAGGTTTGCTTCACAAGACTGGAACCATGTCTGGCTGTACTGTATTCATCATGGTAGTATCCAGAGTCTGCCTGACTGTTGTTTTGTCACACCTTCATAGTCTTAACTTTCTAAGCAAATGAAGAATTAAAGTTTCTTAATAAGAAGAATCAATAAATTGATTTTTCTTAGCCTTTTCTGATTGAAATACTTTCATATTTATTTCATTCCACAAAGGGCGCAATAACAATTCTCTGTAACAGTTCTCAGCTACTTTCTATCATGTGGTGAAAAACCAAAGCCATCAAATAGTGTCTTTTCTTGCCTACCTTCTCCTTTGCTTTACTTCATTCCTTTTGTCGTGTTGTGCTTCTCGTGCCTAGCGCTACAGCTTGGTGCACATCTATTCTGCATCTACTGCCAGCTAGTTTTGTGACACTCTGTAAGAGATGACATATAAACAGCAGCCTGAACTGATACATATAACTGATATGTAAACATCACCCTGAAACCCAGGCAGCCCCGCTCTCCTGGGATTCACCAATGGGAATGATTCATTTAGCTGAATGTTTACCTGATCTTGCCACTGTTGTTACCACAGAAAATTTTGCTCTGTACATATACAGTGCTCTGCCTCATGCAAAAATGAGATAGTGAAAAAGGCCTATCTGGAAAATACATCCTGCAAGAGGAATCACAACACTTCAGCAGCCTGAAGTTTTGCTAATTCTGACTGCAGTATGATCTGAGAGCAGTTAGGTCCCAGTTCCACTGTAGGTGACCCCCTAGGAATGCTGCCCTGTGAAGAAAGGGGAGCTAACATTCTCTATCCATTCTTTCAGTTGGAGTTACAGCTCACCGTTCTTTACTTAGAGAGCTGTGTGTTTTAGTGTGCTTTTGGAACGCTAAGGGATAGGTGAGATCCTTTCTCCATTTGTCTGGGAAGGCTGAGAACACACCCTGCTTCCAGAACTGCACCGAGGATTTGCATGTTTGCCTCTACATGCCATTCATGTACTTATTTACCTCCTGCCTCTTTACACAGAAAAGCTTTTTGAAGAGCTTGCCAAGATTTCTGCCAGGTGCCATCATTAGTAGATTTCACCACAGCTGAGGGCCTGACAAGCTTTGCTGGACAGACTCAACAAGAAATTAAGGTACTTTCCACGTATATATATGTTTGTAAGTATTTATTTTAAACCTTCTTGCATTAATAGATTTCAAATGCAGCAGCAGCAGCAGCACACGCTGCTACCTGGCGCTTCCCGCAGGCTCCTCCTGGAGCAATGCCCCGTCAACCCAGCGAACGGCTCTGCGCTCCGGGCAGTGCCACTTCACCAGAACCACTTCTCCTCCTCCGCTTCTTCATCCCTCCCGCCCCTTCTTCACCTTCCTCAAACCTGCGGCCACTTGAGCCGGGCGGGGCAGCTCCGCCCCGCCTGGGTGCGGGGCCCCGGGCGAGCTGGGGTGCGCACGGCTTCCCGAGGAGCCGACATGGGAACGGAATCGTTCCTCGGAGTGAGTAAAGCACTTGCGAAGGAGAGGGAGGGAGGGATGCGGCTCCTCGGAGGGTTCGGCAGCGGGAGGCGGGAGCGGCGGGGAAGGGAGCCCTGGTTCCCGTCGCCCCCGAGGGGCTGGCGGCCCCTCCTCGCCGGGGCTGCTCGGGTCCTGCTCGTCAGTGGGTTTCCTGTAAATCCCGTGAGGGTTTTTTTAGCTTCTGGGTCGGCTGCAGCATATGTTTTACTGATGCCATCATGACTCGTTCTTTAATTATATCTCCCTCGCGGAGCTGCGTTGGCCGGGATTTGGCCGTGTCCCAGCGCTCGGGGCCGGCGGGGCTGTGCGTGCAAGGCACGCTCCGGTGGGGCACAGCCCGGGCGAGGGACGATCGACCCGATGCTCTCGGTGTCCTGGGCCTGGAGGATGGTGATCTCTAGCGGCTTTACACGTCTGCATGTTTTATTGCTTGTTTATTGCATGTGTCCCGGTAAAGTCCTCGAGGTGTAATTGCTGCCTGTATGCAGAGCACCCAAGGAAGGTCAGACAGCTGACGGCAACAAGGGGAGCGAGGGTATATGGCGTGGGAGGTTGCTGACTGGAAGCCAAGCGCCCCCCAGAGTTCCTCTATCACTCTCCTGCTAAGCAAGGGGAGAGGAAAATGTAAGGAAAGGCTCATAGGCTAAGATAAGGACAGGGAAAGATCACTCACCAGGTACCGTCACAGGCAAAGCAGACTCGACTTGGAGAAAGTATTGAATTCATTACCAATGAAACCAGAGTAAGGTAATGAGAAATAACCAGACAATCTTAGAGCACCTACCCCCCATCCCTCCATTCTTCCTGGGTGCAACTTCGCTTCTGATTTCCTCTACCTCCTCTACCTGCAGTGGTGCAGGGGGATGTGGAATGGGGGCTGAGGTCAGTTCATCAAGTATTGTCTCTGCTACTCCTTCCTCCTCAGGGGAAGGACTCCTCACACTCTTCTGCTCCAGCCTGGGGGCCTTCCTGTGGGAGAGAGCCCTCCACAAATTTCTCCAGTATCAGTCCTTCCCAAGAGCTGCAGTTCTTTGTGATCTGCTCCAGTGTGGGTCCCTTCCATGGGGTCACAAGTACTGCTAGCAAACCTGCTCCAGCGGGGGCTCCTCTCTCCTTGAGGCCATAGGCCCTGCCAGGAACCTTCTCCCACTTGGGCTTCCCATGGGGTCACAGCCCCCTCTCAGGCATCACCAGCTCCCATGTGGGGCCCTCCACAGGCTGCAGGAGGAGGACTCTGCTCCAGAATGGATCTCCATGGGCTGCAGGGGCATAGCTGCCTCACCATGGGCTGCAGGTGAAACTGCTCCAGTGCCTGGAGCATCTCCTCGCCCTCCTTCTACATGGGCCCTGGTGTCTGCAGGGCTGTCTTTCTTACATATTCTTACTCCTCTTTTCCTGGCTGCTGTCGCTGTTGCACAGCAACATTTCTCCCCTTCTTAAATCTGTTATGCCAGAGGCTCTACCACTGTTGTTGATGGGTTCAGCCTTGGCCAGCATCAGGTCCACCTTGGAGCCAGTTGGCATTGGCTCTGTTCTACACAGGGTAAGTTTCTGGCAGCTTCTCACAAAAATTACCTTTGTAACCTCCCTGACTACCAAAATCTTGCCATGCAAACTCAACACAGTAGTTTATCACAGTACTGTGTGTGGGTGGACTTGCCTGTCTGGAAAAGGGGAATAAAGACACAGTTCTCATTTATGAAGTTTAGAATTTAGTCATGAAACTGCAGCTAATGGTTGCAGTTTCATTGCTCCGGGCAAGCCTTGGTTTCTCCCTAAAGGCTGCCCCTCAAGTACAAGGCAGCAGCAGAGTTTAGGGATGACAGTGTGAACATCTAGGGCTTTGCATTGCATGTGGGGAGCAGGACAAAACCTGGTCCAGTCACTTTTGTACAGGACTTGATCAGCAGATGGCCATGGTGCAGCTCCCGCCATGTGCTGCCATCCCCAGTCTCAAGGTACTGTGGAAGAAGAAGAGGAAGAGGAGAATGAGATGTGAGTCTCTCACAGGTGTGTGTTTGCAGGATGGCAGTGTGTCTTGGTCTTGCTCCTTCTGCTCCCTCCTGGCTTTCCTCAGGCCCACTTTGCTCCTTGTGAAGTGTCCTGGTCCTGCAGAGGCTGGAGCATTGATGGCAGCTCGTGCCAGGCTGAGAACCTGCTGCCTGTGGGCTTTGGCTGGGCAATGCCAAGGGGTCTCTTGTACAGCTCAGCAAAGGCAATTGCAGGGCGTGATGCCTCTGCAGGGACTTCCTCAGCATGGGCCAGTGCTGGGCTATCCTGACTCCGTGGTGAACTGGAGACAAGGGACCAGCAAGGCAGAAGCCCAGCTTTTTTCTGTCAGTTGTGAGGCTGTGCCTGCCTTAGCCAAAGCAAGGCGGTGGGAGCACATGGCAGGAGAAGAGAATGGCAGCAGGCAAACCTGCACCCTTGGATGCATCCTGGGGGTGCCGTCAGTGCAAAGGAGCCTGTGCCAGGTGTGACTACCCAACAGGGCTTAAGTGTCTTGCTGTGGGTCCCTGGGGTGATGGGTGCCTGCTCTGGGGGAGCGTGGGTGGCTTTAGGGAACTGGGGAGCCCCAAAGGCTCTGGAAAGGGAGCTGCAAATCTCCCCCGCAAAAGAGGAAAAGCAATGCCTACAGTTACGTTTCTAGTCTGCATACAGGACCTGCATAAGTGCTGCTGTATGCTGGGGTGTTGCAGCCTCACACCTCCTGTCAGCTTCAGAGCTGGAGAAGAAGAGAGGCCATCCAGTCTAGTAAACAGCAGTGCTGTTTTAAGCACCTGCAGCCCCTGTCCACGTTGATGCTACTTGGTACAGAGACTAGAGCAGAGCAGCTGTGGGTAAGCAGTGGTGCACAGTTTGATGAAGCAAGAAATACAGCAAGAGGTGACAAAATGAGCTGCAGACATCTGTTGTCTGAACAAGGGCCTGTGGGGGAAACAAGCTCATCATATTAAAATGCAGAGCCAGAGGATGGGTGAGTTGATCTGCCTGAGATCTGAATGTTTTCCCAGGAATAAGAATAGCTGATGTGGCATATAGAGACCATTTGTTTCTTTCAACTCAAAGACACACAGAAGGCCCAGCAAGGCAGGCTAGGCAGGTGATGCTATGTGGGTTGGCTGGTATAAAAGCAGATTGTATCTTTATGTGTGGTATGGACATAAAATTTAGGAATGCAGTTCCCAAAGTTGCCTTTCAGATGACCCGATGTGACTGCCAAAAGAAAAAAGATCTCTTGCACCATGTTTAAGGAAATGTTCTTCATATAAGCACTGTGGCTCTCCAGTGTAAGGAAAAACCAACCACCTCCTAGGAGAAACAATCTTGAATGAACGTACTAAGATGCAGCAAAAGGGACCAGGGGCCAGTGAGATTGTTTGCAGAGTACAAAACCTCAAAAATATGTATCTGACTGCTATTGCTGTAGCAGACAAGAAGGAATAATTTACATCAACAGCTTTTAGAGAAAGCATTTAAAATGAATCTGTGATATTAAAGATGGTAATCACTGTGCCATGATCTAAAAGAAACTCTCACACTAGCTGTGACAAAATAAAGCCTTGAAAGCAGTGAAAAGAAGGAAGGCTCTAATCCCCAGACCACCACCTGAACTAGGAACATCCTAGGAAAAACCCCCCAAACACAGAGAGCTTGTTTCTGTGTTCTGCATAATCCAGGAGATCATAAAATGAGAAATGAACAGGGTAACTCTAGTAGGCCCTGGTGATGTCATGATTTCTCATCTCGGTTTCATCCACTGGCATTCCTGCATGACCACCGTAAATTTTGCAGAAGATTCCAGAGAAGAACAGTTCCAGAGTAGTTTCAGGAAGGTCAGGCCAAGCTGAAATACTTTTGGTCATGGACTCGTACGGGCGATGAAAACACCTTTGGTATTCTCCAAACCAGGAATAAGGAGAGGAAAGTTTTCTTCTTTGACCCCAGATGCTGGCATGACCTGCAAATCCAGTGTCCTGACATCTTTGTAAAGGCTTTCCACAGAGGTACTCCTGTGGCGCCTAATTTGATCTTTCCAGGTAAGTGTTCTCCAGGGACCTGAGGGTAGCAGACCCAGCCCCTGTCCCAGCCTTGCCAGCAGTCCCCTTGCTGTGGTCCTGGGACTGCAAAGGGTAAAGGAATGGACGCAGTTTCACACTGGAGGGAGGTACTCCTCGTGATTTCGCAATAGCTGATACAGACAGCAATTTCTCCATACCAATGAAACTGCGTCTATTTGTCTTGGCTCTGTTTTTTCTTTCACTTGGTCAGTTTGCAAGCCTGAAGTTGTAACCCACCCTTTAGCATTGTGTTATCAAAAGCAGCATATGTCGTGGCCGACAAGCTCTTGACATTTTGCTGCAACAATTTGAAAGAAGGGTTGGCATTTTTTAACATCTGTAAATCCGTCCTGCACAGGTGCAATGTCATTAACTCAACTGCAGTGTATACAATGGTTTATTGTTTTTCTTTTCTTTTTCTCTCCCAGAACACCCTATGAAGTGCCAGAGCACATACCAATGGAAGGCCCTTTGCAAACCTGCGTTCACATGTGCCGTGAAAATGGTCAATGGATGTCACAGTTACCAGAGAAGCTCTGGGATATTCCGCTCTATAACTTAGCTCTTCCAGGTAAAGATTAACTTCTGTTCTCCACTGTTTTGTAAGCATTGGAATATCCTGTTTGTCTCATTTCGGGATGGCTATGTTTATTATTTGGGTCAGTGTGTGGGGGAGGGTTTGCGTGATGTTATGTGAATAATGTTGGTCTGTAATGTTTGGGGTTTCTTAGAGGGGAGGGGTGAAAAAGGAATTTTTTATTGTTTTTTAGAAATGAAAAGAGAGAGGCTCTTTTTTTCAGTCCCTCTGCATCATCTTGTCAGATACTATTCATAATCTAAGGATTGACTTATTTGGGCAATGATAAAATTTTCCTAATTCTTGCACCTTCCTATATAATAAAATGTTTCCAGAAGGGGAGAAATAATATTTTACCTTTTTTGTTTGTTTCTTTGTACTGTCTAAAAGAGGCCATGAAGTTGCAGAAAAAGGAGAATTGAGACTTGTAATTAACATGTTTTGTTAATGTGGACTGTTATTTTTCTACATGATCCTGCTTACAAAAACCGGATTTATCATGTTATATGTAATTGCATTTAAATGATACTTGTGTATAATTAACCTTTCTTTGGTCATATTATTGCTTCTTTCTGCTCCCTTGATTTTTTTTCCCCTCTCATTCTGTCCAAAAAATTTATGGTATAATATGATTTCACTGGCACATGGGGAGGCACTGGAGGACCATCAGCTCTTGAGTGATTCCCTTTGCCTCCACATCAAAAATGGTACTAAAGAAAAGTCTAGCCCACGTTTTCTCTCACCCCTGTAGATGCGACAGGTAGTTTGGGTGGAAAGAAGCACAATGTGTAGATGAATGTTTTATGTAGGCCACAGGATCATAGGTTAATTTTAGGAATGGCATATATTAAGAAATAGTGTGAAGTCTTGTCTTCAGTGGGTAGAGCCCTGGGAGAACTGTACTGTTTTGGCTTTTCTCTGCCTGTTGTGAACTAATGGAGTGTGGAGTTCCAATTAAAATTGAAACCCAAAAACTTATTTCGTGGTGGCTTCTTAGATAATGTAATTTGAATTGATGTTGACTTCGAAACAAGCACATCTCTGTTTAGGATAAAGCCTATGTAAGAGGACCAGGACAGGTGCAATAAAAACCCTGCTAGATTTCTTGTTTCACCATCAAGAGAAGGAAAAAATAAAATACATATCTGTCTTATGACTGAAGAAGGAAGCTAATAGTCTTCTCTTTCTCTATATTACTTTTTTGTTCCTATTGCCAAAATCCTTCAAAAAGTCAGTAGCACACTCAGTGGGATTTTGTTTTGCTGGAAAAGGAGTCGTGTTGTTTCTGTAGGACTTTCACCTGGTGTTTCTTGGCCATCATAGAAAGTGGAGAACCTGCTTATGGTTTTTTTTTTTTTTTTGGCTTCCTGGCTGTCCTCCTAAGGGTGATCTTGTTATTCTGGCAAATGTTTGTTGTTCTTGTGAATATGCCCGCAGGGAGAACAGCCACGAAGAGTAGTTGAAGGCAAGTCCATTTCAGCAAACATTAGAGGACTTTTACAGAGCATTGCAGGCTATTAGCTTGGAATATTTTGGTGTCTGTCCAGCTGACCTACAAAACTAATCTAGCCCAAGTCAACACAAACAGATGAAGACCAACCAGGGCAAGACAGCTCTGGCAGGTTTCCAGAGGGAGCAACAACTGGAGGAAACCCACTTTGGAAGTGGAAATTTATCTCATAGAAGGCATGCAAGAAACATGACAGAGTGGATTCTGAAAGCATGACGAGGAGACAGCAGCAAATCTCAATAATTAGTGTTGTGCTTGCACCAAATTCTGCACAGTGCTGCTGCGGAGGTGTGGATTCAAGGTCTGGAGCTACTTGGCTTAGTGCTAGCTCGCTATCTTTGCATCATATATGTTGTGTCATGGATGTACCCATCTTTCTTTCCTTACTGTAACTCACTGACATCACCAAAGACTCCTGAGTAAAAGATTACTATCTGTTTGCTGGTTGGCATCCGTAGATGTGACGCCCATCAATGGAATCCTGCTCATCTCTCTCAAACTTGGATTTGATCCATGGGTATTTAGTAGTTTGACTCTTACAACTTCTAACGCAAACTTCTTTGATTGCATGCCCTCAATATCTATCTTCCATCCACAATGAGTGTGGTTTGGGTGTTTAAAGCAATAAAATAGATAAAAAAAGGCTTTTAGAGGGTGAAAAAATGGAGACATCAGATTATTATTGACAGTTCCAAAGAATTTTCATTTCCAAAGTAATCCTTTTTACTTTGTTTACTAGAAATATTACCTCTGCTACCACTAAGACTGACAATTCAAGAAAGCAGTTCCTAGCACCAGTGAACAACTAGTTTGACAGAAGATTTAAATGCCCAAATGATAAGCAGTATCTTTGCAGATACTCTGTTAAGATCCAAGCAAGTCACTTCACTGAGTTGTTAGCTTTTCTTATTGATGATTTATAAAACTGGAAGAAATAATGGAACAGAAAAGCTAGCAAAATCACTGGTTCTCTGTCCTGATGAAATTGTGAGTTGCAATAGTTTCATCTAAACATGATGCAAGAGATCTGTCAGATTTATTAAAACTTTAAGGAAATAAAATATTTGGGCAAGCTGTTCTCGGCTCTGATGCCTGCGTAATTCCCTGTGCTGGAAAGAGGTAATTTTTGAAGTCCATATGTGAGGATCTTGTTAATCTTTCACTCATAAACTTAGACTTGGATTTGCCTCTGAAACCTTTAAGCACCCACCTGTTTGTTGTTTTTATAGGAGAGGTGGAGTTTTAGTTCAGGAGGACAGTTTTACCAAATAGTTAAGATATAAATGTTTAAAGTGCCAAGTGTTGGTCCAGTCAAAGATATAAGAAGATGAAATTCTGCTTTTAGACATATTTTCCTGTGCAGAGATGAAGCTATTGGAGAACGAAATCCTGCATTCGGACAACTCTGAAAACAGGACAAATACTAGATAAATTCAGCCTTCAGCTATTTATTCTCTGGAAAGATGTGTTTTCACATCAAGATAATTATTTCGAGGGAAGATGCCATTTGAAACAGACCATTTTTTTTTTTGTGGTTTGGGGTAAACAACAATGATGTGTAGTTTAGATGGGGACTGCTTTATTGAAGTCTCAATGCTTTCCCTTCAAAAGGATTTCACACTAAG
This sequence comes from Picathartes gymnocephalus, assembly GCA_013390045.1. NCBI lineage: Eukaryota > Metazoa > Chordata > Aves > Passeriformes > Picathartidae > Picathartes > Picathartes gymnocephalus. The sequence continues at coordinate 14,584 of WEKY01051532.1, forward strand.
CTTACTAATGTTAGGTGAGCAATCTCTGTAGAAAATTCCAGCTTTTTGCCATAGCTACAGAGGCTGTCAGCAATATAGGTGTGTGGCTTGCAAATGGGGTGGCCTGTCAGGTGTGCACATGAAATGTAGCCATGGAATGTGGTCTTGAGTAGTTAAGAAATGAGATTTTCTGTACATTTATTTTTGTATTCTGCAGGGAGTCATGACACTATGACCTACTGTTTGGATAAAGGCTCTGCTGTTAGTGGCAATGAGTCCAAGCTGGTGAAGTTTTTAAACAAATGTCTGCCCTGCATTGTGCACCCCATTATCATGAAGTGGTCTACAACACAGGTAACTGTTGTCTGGTGTTCTTCTTGCCTTGGCAAAGTTGAAGTTTGTGCTGCAGGGCTGAGAGTGTACCTTGACAGAATAGCCTGCTGCCCAGAAACCTGTGTTCTCATGAGATGCCATGCTTGGGTGCTGTGGTTTAATCCCAGCCAGCAACTCAGCCCTGCACTGCTGCTTCTTGCTGCCCCTGGGTGAGACGGGGTCGGGGGGAATTGGAAGGGTAAAAGCTGGAGAACTTGTGAGTCGAGATAAAGACCATTTAATAAGTAAAGCAAAAGCCACATGTGCCAGCAAAGCAAAATAAGGAACTAATTCACCACTTCCCATTGGCAGGCAGGCGTTCAGCCATCTTCAGGAAAGCCAGGCTCCATCACATGTAGTGGCATGACAAACACCATGACTCTGAACATTCCCTCTCTACCTCCCCCAGCTTTATATGCTGAACATGACTCCTTATTGTGTGGGATATCCCTGTGATGAGTTGGGGTTGTCTATCTTGGCTGTGTCCCCTCCCAACACCTTTTGCCCACCCAGCCTCTTTGCTGCTGGGGTGAGAGGCAGAAAAGGCCCTGACTCTGTGTAAGCACTTCTCAGCAATAGCAAAACACTGTTTCCAACACAAATCCAAACCACAGTTGCATTCCAGCTCATATGAAGAAAATTACTCTTTCCTATCTAAATGCAGGACTTCAGAGCATGAGATAGGAGCCATACATACCTGATCATATTTTCTTGGGAAAATGCATGCAGGTGAGGCAGGCATGATACATAAACAAAGATGTTGCTTAAAGCTGACCACTTGGTACTAAAAACCATTTTTCACATGTTTATTGTTGTGGTAAATAACATTTAATATTAATATAATCAGCAGATTTTTTTTTTCTCTTGCACTTTGTTTAGAAGATACTGCTTGTCATTTTTGCTATCACAGTTGTGTGGGATGTCAGTTGTTTTCCCCATCTATACTGGGTGTTTCACCCAGAAGCAGAGACAGAAGAATCCCTTGTCAAAGGGATTTTTTTTCCCCATAAAGATTAAGAGAATGAAGGTGTGGTCCATCATGTAAGGTTTAGTTAATTTTTTTAAATGTGCAAATATTAAGTAGTTATCTCTTTGTTCCCTACAAATGTATGTTAAAGACAAAATTGGGGATCATAATTTAAGCTACATCTTTTGAAGATTCTTCCAAAGAACAGACTTTCCTAACATCAAAGAAGTACCAAAAATCTTTGTTTTTGTTCTTATTGAAGGAGTAGTTCATTATTAGGGAATTGAAACTGAATAATTGATAAATAGCAGTAAGCATGCCAAGGTTTCTTTGGTTGTGTTTGAGCAGCTCTGGCAAACTGGCCTCTTAGACACTACCAGGTATCAAAGATGAACCAGCAATGATGAGTTGATGTGGAAGGGCACTCACTTAGCAGAGATCCTTGTTTATCTTGAGCTGCTTTTTGGGGGGGCATTTCAGCCAATGAAAGATTTAGAAACCTCCTAACTTGTGGGTTTCTGGCTGGCAAAGTGACTCTGTTGGTGACAAACAATCTCTTAACATCATTATAGTAATTTTCTGGTCCAAACCCAGCTTGACAAGCCGGAAGTGGCCCAGTGCTGATAGGGAAGAGGCACAGCTACAATCCTGCCCCTCCTTAGATCTGCGGTGCTCCAGTTATCTGTGTGGGGAGGTGACTCCACCCATTGGTATCCAGAACAGACACCACGGAGCCCTGCTGATGGTAGGATCCACGGGTTCCTGGATGGCTCAGTGCCTGGGAGCTGCCTTGGGCTTGAGCCCCAGCTGCTGTGGCTGTCAGTCTAGAGGCCCAAATATTTACTGTGTAATGACCGTGTAACTTCCAGCCATGCCCTGGATGCTTGGTGTGAGATTGAAGCACTGAGCAGCATTGCTCCTTAGGGCTTCCTTTTAAATTTTGCCCTTGAGGGGGCAATGTTCACACTGCCTAATTCAGTATCCAAACACAGGTGACTGATTAGAGAGTCTAATTTGTCTCGTTTTCCCGTGTAGTCAACAGGAAAGAAATTAATTCATCTGAAGGGCAGTTCAGAGCAGCTATTTCATCTGGTGCTTTTTCTGGCCACAAAGGTTGCATATGACCTACAGCCATGTACACTCCCATCTCCAACATAGTCCAAGCAAAGGGGTGTGGATCGTCCCTTCCACTGCTTCAGCGTGGTGGAGACCAAGCAGGCACAGGAGGAGCTGTTGGCCAGACCCACTGCACCCCCTGGACCCTGGGGCACACAGGGCTGGGCTGTCCCAGCCTGGCATCTTGGGCACAGCCTGGGGAGGCTAAATTCACGTACCAAGAACAGGAAGTTAGGAGGTTAAACTAGGCAAGGTGAGCATCTTGCCATGTGTCTTAAGCTCTGTCTCAGTGCTAAAGCTGTGAATTTGGATATCCAAGAGCAACGCCTTGTATTTATTTAGCTTTCGTTGAATCCTGTCTGAATTAAATCAGTACCATATATGGTTTCTGAAACATAAATTTTTATCCCTAGCAGGTTGAACTGAGACAAATTGGTGTTTAAACATATTTAATTAAATTGATTCTATTTTCTTATGCTAAGAGAGACTTGATATAAAGAAAAGACATATCGTTTGGCACTTTTTGCCTGAGAAACAGCTTTGTCACCTGTCGGAATCCAAGGCACAGAAAGTCCTCAGGGCCTTGGGCCTACTTACTCTGGGTATGAAGTGTGTGCTGCATTTGATATGAGACCATGGAAAAGGCCTCCAGACTTAGGGACCTATAAGGGACCTATAACAAGGGTGTAGGTCTGTAGTTCAAGAAGAGGCATCTTAAGTTAGATAGTAGAAAGTTTTGAAGTGTGAAGTTTAGATATAGAAGTAGTTATAGAATAAAGTAAAAAGTTTAAAATGTAGTAATATGGAACAGAGTATGGAATAGAACTGTGTGTCAGTTACATGGTTGGATGAAAAAGTCCTCAATGCAGCAGATGTGTAATGCAGGTGTGATTGACTATTGGTGTGAAAAAAATTATATATGTATGTGGCAATTATCTATTAGCCAATTAACCTTTAAGAGACCTTGTAACCTGCAATCTTGTGACCACTTTCTGCACATGGCTGACCTCTACATTCCTCTGTGAAGGCGTTCTCACGGCTTCATGAGATTGTAGTAATAAATCTCACTTTAAAGCATACAAGCGATCCTGTCTCTGTCCCAACCATCCTGTCAATCACCCATTTGATTCAGCCCTCAAATCCAGTGGAAGAGGTCTGAGTGAAGTCAATCTAGAGGAGTGCCTCTGTTTTGTAGGACTTCTACAGGTTAATTCAAACTTTATAAGAAACTTAATCTTGGAAAAGAACAATAGCCAGTAGTTTTTTCCATTTTTGTTTTTTCTTCTGTTAAGGATGTGTGAGGTCCGCAGAGACAACCATGATAAAGTCTTTGATCTAATAAAATAAATACAGCATTTCTAAGGTGCTGATCCTGCAATTATTTTTTTAATGAATAGTTGTGTGAAGAGCAATCATGTATTTAAGTACAGGTTAATTGATCTTTAACTTTTAGAACATAACAAGAACTTTCAGAACATAACAAGGGCAATGGTCTGAAACTAATCTAATCTGTACCTGAAGTACATGCTGTGGGGAAATTGGAATCCCTCTTGTCAGAGAGCAAAATCCATCAATATTGCAACTTGGTGCCATATTGTGACATTTTAAAGATGAAAGGCCTGTGGAAAATGCCATAGGGCTAACTTTGTACCCCTCTTTTAGCTTTCTAAACTAAAGAAACAAATCTCTTTTGAGCTCTCACCACCTTTGTCTTCTGTTTCACCTTCCAGGTCCTGACTGTGACGGAGCAACTTGAGGCCGGAGTTAGATACCTGGATTTCAGGATCGCCCACAAGGCTAATGATCCATCTATGAATTTGTACTTCGTGCATATGCTTTACACAACTGTTACCGTGCAGGTATTTTCCTTACCTTTGTGATGGCTGTAAAAGCAGTGCCATTTCTTTCATTTAAGGGCCATCATAATCTAAAAATGCTGGCTCAAGGTCTTCTGAGTAGGTTATTTGTTTTTCTTTTGTGAGGACTTCAATCTAGGGAAAATCAGCAAGGCTGGAAATTAGTTTCAGCAGCTGCACGTGATACTGGAGCATCAATCGTTTCCTCATCCTCAAACCAGACTCTGTGCCTGCTCTCTGCTACCTATCCCCTACCATATGCCCAATGTCCTGGGATTTATCTTGTGTTGTCCCAGGATGAGACACAGGGCAATCCTGTTTCCTGGGTAAGGAGAGAAGTTATTAAAGTGAAGAAGGCATTAAAAGCCATATATAATTACAGAAACACTTATTTTTTTTGAGAGAACATTGTTTTTCATTATTCTGGTTGTGTATCTGCTCCACCGTCGCTGGCCTGTTCATTGTATGTCCTTTCCCGTGCATAGCATAGATAACTTTCTAAGCTGCCATACCTCTTTCTTGTAGGACATTCTGTGGGAAATATTAAGGTGGTTAGAAACTCATCCTCAGGAAGTTGTTGTCATAGCCTGCAGGAATTTTGATGGATTAACCAAAAGACTTCATAATCATCTTGTTGCCTGTATAAAAGAGATTTTCCACTGTAAACTGTGTCCTAGAAGTGTAAGTATGACATCCTTTTTTTTTCCTCATTTTTTAAACAATGATACATCACAGTGAGATCTTTGACCCCAAATTTTTAGATATATTCTACTTTCACCATGTTTCTTTTTAGGAAAGGTACCATTTGCTGCATCAGAGACAGGTCGTTACTTAACAGAACTGAGGAGATAAAGCAAACCTTTACACAATTTGTACATTCCACAATGTGGAGAAGGGAATCACGTGTGACTGTTATGTCTGTTGAGTTGTGGGACAATAGTAGAGACAACTGTCATCCATTGTCCTAACTGAGTTTTCTTGGAAAGGAAAGGAAAAAGAAAAGAGAAGAAAAGAAAAAAAACAAGAAAATAAAGGAAAATGAAAGAAAAAGAAAGGAAAATAAAAGCTGCGTGTGTTACATTTATAGAATTTGAAGAATCCATTTTCTGTGTTTTCATAGCAATAATTATAAATAATTTTTTTTTTTCTATTTAAAATAGTTTAGTTTGGAAGTGACCTCTGGAGGTCATCTGGTCCAACGCCATCATGCAAAGCTTCAAACTTATGTTGGCTGCATCCTGTTCGTTCTTGAATATCTCCAAGGATGGAGATTCCACAACCTTTCTATGCAACATTTGACCACTCTCAGAGTAACTGTATTTTTCTTCTTTTTCTGATCAGAATCTCTCTTGTGTCTGCTGACTTCCATCCTTTGCTGTGCATATCTGAGGAGTCTGCTGTACATTTACCCATTAGGTATTTGCAGACAGCAGTAAGACCTGTCCAGTCTTCTCTTTTCCTGCAGGACAGACTCAGCTCCCTCAGCCTGTCCTTGTATGTCACGCTCCAGCTTCTGCACCAGGCTCTGCTCACGCTGGTTGTGTGCTGCTGGATTCACTCCAGCTTGTCAGTGACTTCTTTGTACTGAGAGGCCCCAGCTGGAGACAGTACTTGAGCTGCAGTCTCACAACTGCTGAATAGAAGAGAAGATCCCCTTTTCTTGATTTGCTGTCTGTGCCTTTGTTTATACAGCCCAGTTCACCGTTGACCTTTGGCACGGGTATCTACTGGCTCATGTTCAGCTTGATGTCTACAAGAACCTTCAGGTCCTTTTCTGCAAAACAGGTTTCTGGCCAGTTTCCACCAATCTGTCCTGGTGTGTGGGGTTAGTCTGTTCAGGACTTTGTGTTTGCTTTTGTTGAGCTTCATGGGGTTTCTTTCAGCTTCTTGAGGTCCCTCTTAATAGCATCTCTGCCCTCAGTGCATTTCTAGTGGCTTTGACTTTCCTGGACCTGACCTCCTAACCAGCCTTTCAGTTACCCAAACCTCCAGAAAAGCCTTAATTTAAATGATCAGAAAATATTTGATTGCTATATTTTAGAAGTTGAGACTTTTGGCTCCCTCTGTTTTTTACAAGATGTGGGAGCTTTTAATAGTTAAACAATTAACATTTCAAAGATGCACAGGAACATAGGGTTTTCTCTGGAGATGTGAGTGGTACAGGAGAATGATGACCCTGTTTGCGATTCAAATTCAGCCTTTGAAGCTGGGGTATCAGTAATGTGTGAGTATTACCATTTCAAAGCATTTTGTACAGCAGAGTTAAAATAGAACAATTCTCAGCAAAACTAGGGGATTCTGAATATTCAGGCCTCAGCTGAATAACTGAAGATCTGAGTGACACTGTTTTATTGTTTTCCCAAAAAACTTGAGTGTATAAGTTGTGGATGAGCAGAGATACTGGAGAAGGTGGTCAAATTTACTTTCAGACACATGGCCAGCTCTTACAAAGAAAAAAGTTATTAACTGCAAAAGGGGCAAGTTGCTGATGACAATTTGTTGAATGAAGGTATTGAAAAAATGGTCTGAGATCACTTCACTGAAGAAAGAACATTTCCAAGTTGTGTCCAGGAGGAGAGGGGAAGGGAACTGGAGAAAAGACAAACCAAGTTCTTCCCTCGAGTAGGAAAACTTTATTTCTATGGGGTCTGTGACCAGCACAATGGATCTCACCATCTTTGCTAGTGGTACCATTACAGGTTAGGCAGCTGGGGGATTTTTCAGGAGCACAGATTTAGATTTACCATCAAATATCCAAGTCCTTGCTGACTTATTCTAAAATAGACAGCTACCTACTATCTTTCAAGACTGCATCTCTGTTGTTGTACAGAAGTGTCAAAGTGTTTATGAAGCAGCTGCTCAGGTGAGGAGGTCTGTATGTAGTACTGGCACAGGCCACAGCGTGACAATATTACACTGCGTTTAAAATTTTAATTGTCTTAACTATTCAAGGTGTCTTCCTTTGATCTCAATTACTAGGGTTGAAAAATCCCTTGTTAGACTTTCATTTCTGCTTTGTTTGCAAAATAAGCACCTGTGTTCATATACACATCTCTGGTAGCTTTTTTTTTTTGGCTTTTATTGCATGTCTTTGCTTGTTTGTTTAAGAGGTTCCAGCTTTAGAAAGGCAGCTGGAGTAAAGCAAAGGCTTCAGTGAACCACAAAGTTTTGTAGCTTAAGTAGTTTGTGCCTTCATGTTGAAATATTTGGTGACCTAATGAGAGCTTGCATTCTCTCTTTTGTGAATGAACTTAGAGGGATTCATTCAACCCTCAGTCTTCTTCAAATATTTACATTAAGAATTTTCCAGTGCCTTTGTTTTTTATTTAAATTAATAAGCTAATTGGAACATCAGGAAACCACTATTTCCTTTTCACAAGCAGCAAACGTAGTTTATAACTACAACATTCTTAGAAAAAACAATGCCTGTTAAATATGTTGGTTTTGCAAATAAAGCTAGTCAGAGGGCCTCAGTTCTCTCCAATGGTAACTTCTGAGGCTGGAAAATGTAATTTCATATCGACACATTTAAATTTAACAGCTGTTTTAGCCCATCTACCTCATAGAGAAAGTGTCTGACTCAGGTCTTCCTCTCTCTCAATTAAAAATGTCTGGAGCATTCCAATTTCAGAAACTTTTCACTAAGAGAAATTGATGTAGCCCTTTGTGATTCACATTTAGTCTTACCAAGTTTTAAGCAGTACAGTTTTCTTTGATGGTTACTGTGCCAAGTTTGCATCAATGTGGGGCATTTGCCAAAATGATTACTGCTTCTCTGTGTCTGCATTCCTACAGCAGATGATCTGTATCTTCCTCCCCTAACAAATTTTCAGCAGTGGCTTGTGCATGAGGGCTGACTCAGAGATGCTTTCCTGTTGTGCAGATGTAGGACTATTATGATAGTTGAATCGTTTGAAGAAAGGAGGAATTTACTGAAGCTCCCAGGGTCCTATTGCCCTGCAGCTTGTAAACCAGCCCATCACCTACTGGGCTGCTCATTTAAAAGCTTTATTTGAACTGAATCTGTTCCAAGGTGATGTCACACATCAGTGTTTGGACTTTGGGAATGCTGCTGTGTTGCTGACTTCAACCTGGGCATGCTTGCTTTTAGGTGGTGCCAACACTGCGGACCATGTGGCGCCTTGGCCATCAGGTTATAGTCTCGTATGAAGAGGACGTGGAACTGGAGAAGCACTGTGAGCTGTGGCCACCCATCCCATACTGGTGGGGAAACAAAACATCCACTCGTGCTCTTATCCGGTATTTGGAGCGCATGAAGCGGATGGGCCGTCCAGGTAGGCGCAGGGAATTCACTCGGAGGAGAGAAGGGGCACTTACAGCAGTGCAAAACAAGTGGGAGGTTGGGCAATCGGAGCCTTATGGGATGTCGCTGCCCTGCGTGTGCTGAGTGCTCTGCCTGCCCCTGGGCAAGTGATGTCGTCTTTGGTGGTGCAGATACTGTCAGTGCATGCACACTCACAGACTACAGAAATGGTGGCAGCCACCTTGCCCGTGTGACCCATGCAAAGGGAGCCCTCAGTGCAGACCAGCTCCTGGCGCCGTTGAGCCCGCCCCGTGGGTAGGAGGCTTGTTGCTTTAGGCAGCACAGATGATGAGAGAAGTGCAATCCACTACCTTGTTGAAAAAGGAAGCCCCTACAAGGTTTCTCTCAGGGGAGACTTTATCACTCTCTACAACTACTTGAAAGGAGGTTGTAGCAAGGTGGAAATTGGCCTCTTCAGGGCCAGCAACAGGGCAAGAGGAAATGGCCTCAGGCTCTGCCAGGGGATGTTGAGTTTGGACATCAGGAAGAATTTCTCTCTGAAAGGGTCGTTCAGCATTGGAATAGGTGGCCCAGGGAGGTGGTGGAGCCACTACCCCTGGAAGTGTTCAAGAAACAACTGGAAGTTGTACTTAGTGCCATGGTTTATTTGTCGTGGTGGTGTTCGGTCAAATATTGGACTCGATGATCTTGGAGGTCTTTCCCAACCTTAGCAGTTCTGTGACACAAGAGCAGTATGAGAAGGGTGTTGTAGCTGCACATTAAAAAGCAGCACTCAAGCATGCTGGTGCAGCATAGCCTGACAGAGGTTCAGTTGAGAACCTCTGACACAGCTTTTGAAGTGAATGCACAGGGTGGTGATGGGGGAGCCGCTCCAGAAGCACACTTCCCGGCTGAAGGCAAACGCTTGTGTGGGTGCACCCTGTGTTCCCATCCACCACCTTTGGAAGCAACCCTCACAGAAACAAACATAATTTACAAAGGAGAACTAGTCCGTGGAGAACCTTTAGACTGCAATGAATAACTAGACAAATTTAGGTAAACTGGAATGTTTCAATAACCGAGCGTGGCTCAGGAATTGTTTACTTACAGCATGCAGTTGCAACAAGGGGAAACAGTTGTAGGGACATGAAACAATACAGAAAGAGTGTGAAGTTAGTATTTTAATGATGCCCACTGGAATCAGATGTGAAGGTAATGCAATACTGAGAAGCTTCTCTTCTCCTCAAAAGAATATTTAATGTGTTGCTTTCTGATTTTTGTTTCAGGAAAATTCTTTGTAGCAGGGATTAACCTTACTGAAAATTTAAGGTATATTCTTGTTCACCCATTTGGATCGTTGAAGAAAATGACACTCCAGAGTCTTCCATGCTTGAAAATCTGGATAAAGCAGCAGTATCCAGGACCAAAAAAAAAATGTATTAATATCATTGCTGGAGACTTTATAGGAAACAATGATTTTGTCAAAGATGTGATAGAACTTAACACAAAAATTAATCCTCCATTGCACTGTCAAAGTGAACTGGAACAAATAGCATTTAATTCTCAGCTTCCCAATCTATGAAAATTTGAAAAGGCTTTGTCTGCATTTATTCTGCCCTGCTGTAAACATCTTGAATCCCATAAAGGTCCAATTAACTTAAACCAGGAATAATGCTTTCAAGGCTCAGCAGGCAAAGGTCTCTCAACATCATCAGGGTTTTGAGGCCTTTGGACACAAAAGAGAACAGGTGCACCTTGCTAAAGTCTCTAGAGAACTATGGTATAGGTGTAATTTTTTTGGAGGTGCTTTGATTCTGTAACAGCTGGCAATACTGAAAGTCCTAAGAACTCAATCTTATTTTACATAGGACTAAGGAGGAGGAAAATGTCAGTAGCTGCATGATTTAGTGGTAATATTTTATCTTTCTTATAATTGTAAGGATATTCTGCACTACTTGCAATCCAAATTCTTACTGTTTTTTATAAGTCTGAAATTGACTTGTCTGTTTTCATAGTTTGTGTTAAATAAACACAAGGAACAGTTAAAAAGTATTTTTGCTATATCAGAGGTGCTATACTGACAATCCAATCTGAAATGACTTTATACATACACTAATGTGCTGAGTATGAGTTGTGAGCTCCCTTACCAACAGGGTAGCTACAAAATTATTTAGGATTTGTAAGAGGTAATTGTATTTGCACACTTAATCATGCCAGTTCTGCAGGGATAAAGATACCAAAACTAGGCCCTTACACAGTTTGTCTGCAGCAATGAAACATTTTACTAGGTGTTGCCAAAGTATGCCTTACATTGAAAATAAACACAGAGGAAACAAATTCCTGATCTTAAACTGCCCTAGAAATACAGATACTTGGCTTCAATCATGCTCATTTGGGGTTTCACACTTGGTCTTTTATTTAGCTATTTTGGTAGCTCTGTAATTATTTTTCCTCTCACTGGTTTTTGCATATGTCAAAACTAAGAGGTTTATGCTGTTTCCAATCGCATATTAATTGTTTTTCTAAATGAACTGTGTAATAACAGATGATCATGAAGGCAAGAGAAATGTCAAGCATCAGGACTAAAATAAAACCACTGACTGTGTAAAGTTCACTATGCAACTTCATCCACATACCTCACTTTTTAGATGCACTTTATATGCAAAATCTAAATTCAGATGTCTACTAATGTTTGCAGAAGTTGTTCTGCCTATCTTTTGTGCCTTCTTTCGTACCCTTGTTACTCTAATAAAACTTGAGCTCTCTATGTAATATGGAGTGAAATAGTTTGGTTTCTCCTTTCTGTGATATTGCTTTATTGGTTCCCAGTAGTAATTCATAACTTTTCATAACTTAAGTAATGGATCTGTTGTGATTGTGGTTTTTTTTTTCCCTTTTGTTTTCTTCTGCAAAAAGGTTTGCTGTACCTTAAATGTTTTCTCCAAGAACTGACATAGTAATAGGTGTTGTGGATAAATTAATGTAGGCAAGAAAACTATACAGGTAAAAGATGTTCACAGCTAACTTTATTTAATGCCTTAATTATTATTTTTTTCTTCACTGCAATAAGACATGGCAGTTATTTTACTTACATTCATGCATTCTCCTTGAATGTGTATTTATCCTCATTATTTATATACAATTGACAAATTTTGTTCACTAACTTTCATTTTCCAAAGACCATCTGGAACACCTTAACTATAATAAATATTATTTTCTTCTGAAAAAGGCAGTAAAAAGCTTGATTTATATGATATAAGAAACTTGGTACTTTTCTGAAGGTTAAGTCAGATGCCATTTCATGTGTTTGAGGTCTGCAGCTTATAGCCGGCAATAGGTTTTAACATAAAAAAATTAGTGCTGTCCTGGTACTTGCTAACAAAATTAAGTTCAAAGCTCTTATTGTTTCTATATAGAAGTTTTCTGAAACAGTGTCCATTTCTCAAATGCGCCAAAAACATCAAGTGGGGAAGAAAAATAAACTGTTCAGCAGTGGGACTAACAGGTCATTCACTTCATTTCACATTCTCTTGAGGAGATCAGTTTCTTCTCCTAGAACAGCATGCAGTTTCATGACAGGAAAATCTTGCTGTTGGGAAAGAGGTTTTTGTATCTGCCAAAAGCAGAACTGCCGATTATCACCTTCACCCTGGCTGTGCCATCTTCAGGCATGACTTCTACTTCCTGGACTGCTGCTTCTTTATAGAGCCAACTGTAAATGTAAAAGCATATTAGCATCATTACTGCACAAAATGTCATCCTTGGTCTAGGTCAAAAGGTTCCTATCTAGATAACATTTTCAAAGATGAAGTGCTTTGCTTCACTTCTTCAGTATATCTAATGAGGCTATTTTTTGTCAATAGGTCACAAAACATTGATAATTATCTCTGTTATGCTTAACGCAGATTAAAATCAGTATGATATGACTTGAAAAGTTTAAGACATACATGATTAAGTGTTTCATATTTCTCCAAGTGCTTCATACAATTCAGAATTATTTACCTTAGCTGAGGTCCCTCTAAGTTGATGTTAAATATTAGAATCTTTTTCCCTGTTGCTGTCAGTATTTTTTTCTCTATTTCTTGTTTCAGTTCTTCCAAACCATGCCCATGCAGAGCAGAAATAGCTAAAGCATTTTCTTCAGCAGGTTTATACCTGAAAGAAAATTAATTGCTAGCACATTCGTTCATGAAGATTAGGTCGTGAAAATATTCCAAGCATGGACAATTTAACTGAGTTACTCTGTACTGACACCTTCTATAGAGGCCACTTCTTGTATGACTGTTGGGGGTTGGGTTGTCTTTCCTTTTGTTTCCTTTTAACAGTATAGAATTTTTTTCCATTCAGTTGCTAAATAGCCTTAATCACTGAGTACTTAAGAAGAACAAAGGCTATACCTAGGCCTAAAGAAAAGGCCATCTATGTTTACTGTTCTGTCGGGGAGTTTTCTCTCGAAGGGGCGGGGGGGTGGAGGAATATCTCGAGAATTGGGGATTGGTAAAAGGGGAGGGCAGGGGCGGAGCGGGACTGGCTTTCGGAGGAGGACACGGGAAGAGGCAGCTCTGCGAGGGAGAAGTTTTTTTTTCGCTGCTGCTGCTGGAGCCCTGGCTTGGAGCTGTTTTCTTCTGCCTCTTGGGTGAGCCTCTGTTTGTGAGAGCAGCCACTGAACCTGTTGTCATCTGCTCGGGTGCCCGGAATCCCTGAGCTCGCCTCTCCTCNCCCGCCTGCCGAGACGTCCTGCCCTCCCAGTTTGCTGCTTTCCAAGAATCCTGCTGGGGCACTGGGATCGACTGCTCCAAGGGGGTTTGTGAAGCAAAACCTCTCTTCCGTTTTGTTTTCCCCTGCTGACTGAACCACCATAGCACGTGCTCCCTGCCGGCTGTGACCATCACTACACCGAGGAGGGGAAAGTGCCTTCAGGCCAGGGGGTCGGGACCGGGTTCTTGGTTCTGTTTGTTGTTAGTGCCATAAGAGTTGTTGTTTGTTTGCTCTATTATAAATACTAGTAAAGAACTGTTATTCCTACTCCCATATCTTTGCCTGAGACCCCCTTAATTTCAAAATTACAATAATTCGGAGGGGAGGGGTTCACATTCTTCATTCCAAGGGAGGCTCCTGCCTTCCCTAGCAGAGACCTGTCCTTCAAACCAGGACAATGACTCAAGTGATTTCTTTTGTAATTAAAAGATAATTAATTCTTTTTCAGACCATAGTTACATATGTAAAAGATTGAGAAACACCATTAAATATATTCTGACGTGTGGGATCTCTTTTCTAGACTAAGAATTAAAAAGCTTCCAGAACATAAGAAATGTTTAAGTACACTTAGCATCTCTCGCTTACCTTTCTATCAAATCCACTTTGTTATGAACTTCTACCACTGAGTCCAGTAAATGGCTAGGAAGACTAAGATTCCTCAGAACTGACAGCACAGTTGCTTTCTGGAGGATGGTTTCTGGATGAGTAATATCCCTCACATGAATTATCAGATCCTAGCAAAGATCAATATACAACACCAGTTACCAGGCTGCAGAGACTGTATACCATTTTTGCATTGCTAATTGATGTAAAATACTTTCCTATCAATTTGATAATACACTGGCAGATTAGCACTGTAAAATTAATTACTAAAACAGTAGTAAACTACCGTTTCTTAAACCATGATGGAAGAAAATCTGCAGCAGCTTAGTTTTCCACCTCTAGTGAGTACAACTTGCCTCCCACAAACCTGAAGCAAATGTTGCCATTCAAGCTAGTTACAGAATCAGATTTCAAGTAACAACTGATCCATTTTTTTTCAAAGCCGAGGCTTTGTAACAATAAGGCTTCAAAAACACTGGAGATTAAAAAGAGCTATCTCTAAAAAAAGGTTTTAGAAGAGTAATGACTGCAAAACTGTTTCAAAAACAGAGGGGGAAAAAAACCCCCACGTAACATGTAATTCTATTTTTACATTCAAAATACAGAAGATTATCCTTATGCTTAGCTCCCAGGATACTATTACTGGTGCTTCACTTAAAAAGCTTTATACAAAAGCTACCAGTTTCAAGTGTATACATAATGTTTCCTGTGATAAAAAACAAGCAACCAAACTCAACATTTGCATTCAAATTGTTTCATCATCTGCTCGAGACATTCCTTTAAACTTTTGAAAAATAATTAGAAGTAAATTTCTTGCCTTTCAGCCAGCTTCTGAAAGCCCTGCTATTATATGGTGAAGTCTAATCTTTAGCAGCATTCTGGCATCTAGCTACCACTGAATTCCATTACCTTTCATGATACAGACTTTTTGTTTGAATGTCTGTGTGTATGTATGTAGCTTTACACTTTGTTATAACACAGGAAAACAACTTTAATGAGGAAATAATTGCTGAAGTACATTTACATTTATTACATGCTGCCTGCATCACATCACAATCACCCACTTGTAGTTCTACAAGAAACCTTAAGTTAAAACCACGTAATTTCAGATGCTTTATTTAATTTTTAACTCCCAGGAAAGCTAGCCTTGACTCACTTGGATGCACTGTTCAGATATTTTATCAGAAAAACCTGGTTTATCTGGTTTAAGTATCATCACATATACTACAAGTAAGCCCTTTCTGAAAGCTCTCCATAGCTGTATGGTCTGCATAATTAAAATATCAGAAAATTGGTTTATTTTAAGATATTTATATCATTATCTCAGGAGATTACTATAGTCAGCTGGATACCTTGCTAAGAACAGCATGGTCAATTAACTCCCCCTGTTTTGAAGGGGTGAGGATTATCTAAAAGGAAATTAATTTGATCTCTCAACTTTTATAGTTGACTACTTACTGAGTAAGCCACTTCTTCTAATGTAGCTGAAAAGGACTCAACCAGATTATGTGGAAGATCAGTCAGAAACCCAATGGTGTCAACATAAATAACTGCCATATGTGAGGGCAGATAGCCAGCATGGGCTGTAATATCCAGAGTGGCAAACAGCTGATCCCTGGGTTGAAGTCCTGCTTCCCCAGTCAAGGCTTTGATCAAAGTAGTTTTTCCTAATCAAATAAAAAAAGGACAAGATTTTAATGGTTTGTTCCAAGTAAAATTTAATTTGCAAGGCTCAGGTGAAATGTATGATGTAACATATATTTTCACATCTTTTTAGTCATTTAATTGTAGCTTGTGATCAGTTACCTATATGATGTTAGGAAATCCAAAGACAGTCTTACATGTTATAACTTGGAATTGGGTTTAAGGTCACATATGTCATCACATATTGGTATCTACAGCTGTGCTGTGAAATCACAAGATGATCAAAGACTGATTTGACCTGCAAAGTGACCTACCTACATCTCCCACCTGTAAGACTCTCTGAAGAGCACTGCCATGACAGCATTAGGAAGCATGCACTTAGACACTCCTCAGTGCTCCTGTCATCAAATGAAATAATTTACTCGCTACATAGAAAAAATTAACAGAAGCACTAATAATATATACCTTATTAGGCTGAGGCCTTTATTGGGCATTTCTTCATGAACATAATACTAGAGACATTTATTTGACTCAATGAATATTTCACATAATTAATCATTAAAGTGCTCAGTATATAGCCTAATTGAAGCATTTCAGTTATGTGTATACAAAACTGTTATTTGAATCTTCAGTTTTAGGATTATGGATTTCAGTTATGTGTATACAAAATTGTTATTTGAATCTTCAGTTTTAGGAGTATGGAAGTATGATATTTAAGAAAAACACACAGTATAATCCAAATCTTTGAGTATACAAGCCATAACAAAATTAGTGCAAGGTAGGTTTGTTTTTTTAAACAAGTTAAATAAGAAAATGAAATTGTCTTAAGATAATCCAACCTGAAAAAAGTGTCTAGTCCAAAGCCTGTTTATGCCTTGAGTAAGAATTCACTTGTGTAAGCTAAAAAACCAAACCAAAAAAAGCAGAAAAAAATTCCTTTAGCTTTATTTAGATTCTCCTAGGAACACACCTCAATGCTACACATAATCCATGAAAAGCTACAGTGCTCCTTAAGCAGGTTTCTCACATCAATAGCCAACTCTCAATTGTCTTCCTATGCCTCAAGCCTTCATGGTGATCTAAACACCTGTGTAGTTTTCTGTTCCCATTCTGATGAAGGGACATTAACAGTGCAATCCTCAGCACTGTACAGAAAACCTTTTTGGCACAATAGGTGCTAGGCATTTCTCCCAAACATCTTTTCGAGACTGAAAAAACCAAGCAGCTTAATTTGCTTTCCTAACTACATCCTAACTGACAAATATTCATTACACAATTAAAAAGACTAATTAAAATACAAAGCCTATTCACATACAAATGAGAATCTGGCTAGAGTTCCTAATTAAAAATTAGACAGTTTGTGTTTTGTCTTTTGTGTTATGATTTCAGGAGGTTTTGCTTACCACAGTTCGTATAGCCCATTACTGAGACCATCGGGAACTCGCATTTTCTGCGCTGAGCTCTAAGTAAAGCCCTTTTTCGTCTTAGTTTCTCCAGGGCATTCCTAATTTTAAGTTCTCTTTCTTTCAAGACACGATTCTGTGTTTCTAGAAATGTTTCACCTGAAAAATACAAATGAATAATTGGCAGAATAGTTTACAAGAGAAACTGTAAAGCAAGTGATGTATTCGGAAATCAAGTGAGTTAGCAGTAGGGCTTGTGAAGTTAAAAAAAAAGTGATTAAAGCTATGCTTTCTTGCCTAAGAGAGCACATGAGTAATTATAAAACATATGCTAACCACTCTAAAATATCCATGTACACTTATGAAAAATCACTGTGGCAGCAAATAGTCTGTCCTTGGTCACTTACTGAGCCAGGAGAGACTCAAACTTTATTATTTAACTTACTTTCCAATGAATTTTTGTACATTTGTTTAATTAGATGCAGAATACTGTTTTTCCTTCTAACTTCCTCCAAATAAAATAAGATGCAACTAAATTTGTTTAAAGGCTATGGAGAAAAAAATCCTCTAAATCATGAGAATATTTAGACTTTACCTGAGCCCATGACATATCTTGAACCACCTCTCTGCTGATCTCGCTGAGACACCTCATTTTTCAGATTTGACCTGGCAGCAGAATAACAGTTAATTAGAAGCAATTTTCTTTAATCCAGTTATACTAAAATGCCTAAAATTGGGAAGCAGCAGTGGGATTCTGATAGTACAAATAAAACCACTAAATGACTGGGTTGTAAATAAAACCTGCTCATGGCAAGAAGCCTGGAGAAAAAAAATCCAGATTTTCCTGGCTCAACTGTAGCTTGAAAAAGCATACAACTCTCTTGATAAATTATAATTGCTATTCTGAAATTTCAGAGAGCCAAAGGTACCTCTGATACATCCACACAGTTCACACCAACTGCTGTGTACACATTTCTATGCCATGTAATGCAGAAATATGGAAAATTTAAATACAAATTATTTTTCCTTGTTTATAGCTTTCCTTATTAAACTCAACAATTTCATATATGGGATACACATATCCAATTCCTATATATTCTTGCAATCCATCTTGTGTCTTAGAAAGAACCAGGACCTTTTTATGAAAAATACATTTTGTAAGATTATTGAACACATTCTGGTTTTGCCTGTCAGCACTGCAGAAGCTTAAAACAATGACATTATAGTAATAATTCAATGTGCTAATCAATCACTGAACACCCTAGGTATTTTTTCTTTATAGTAAATACTACTGGTTTTTGTTACTGTAAAAATACAGTCACTAAAATGTGTAGATATGTGATTTGCACAGCTCGAGGTACCTGAGAAGTGGAATTTCAGCCAATGCCACCTGCAGTTTTGCTTCTTTCGTCCGGGCATTACAACGAAAAATGTGAAGTACCATGGTGTATCTGTCAAAGACTTGCACGCCCCAGGCACCTTCTAGTTCTTTCTTTAGCCATGTAAGACAAAACAACCGAGATGTCTTCTGTCCCCCACAGTACCACTAGATCAACTCCTACACAGCAAGTACAGTTAGTTAGCTGATGGACACTTGAACTCAGAGGATCTCAGGGTTCCACTGCAGGGGATGGGCAATCATTATGAGCATGCAAAGTCAAAGTTTGGTTGACTACAAAGAGAGGAGCTAAACAGAGTTTAGAAAGTAGAACTTTATGTCTAGGCCCATCAAATTCAGCGAGAATCCTTCCACTGCCCTTTATGGATTCTTGCAACAAGTCTTACAGCAGATCTCAGAATCAAGAATGTCAGTGGTTAAATCCTTGTAAAAATAATTATGAAATACTGGAATGGGAAAGGACAGGGATAACACAGGAAAAGAAAAAAGATTACTAAAACTTGCAAACAAATAGAGAGGAATGTAGGAAAATTATTTAATAGTAAGCTCTTAACGAAATACTTAACAAACCCCCAACCAACCCAAACCCTTCACCCTTGTTCAAATTCAGCAAAAGACATTTAAAGTATGCAGTAGTTCCCCTATGCCATCTCTAAAATCCAGAATGCTTGTTGTATACATGTTCTCAAACACTTTCTTGACTCAACCCTGTCTAATTGCTCTTAAGATCTGTATTTGTGAAAAGAGAAAATTTTTAGCAAATCTAGTACTAAAAGAACTCATAAAATAAAGAATTTTCCTAAAAACTAGGAAATTGAAATGAAACATTTTCAATTTCCCTTTCACCAAAAAATGGAAGCAGTTGAGATAACCATCTATTAGAGATATTTGTGATCTCTTCATTTTATAATCAGGGACAGCATTCAAAACTACCAGCAGAGCATTAATGTTTGCTTGCAGAGTTTGCATACACTTATCACGCTGCATGACGCTGCATGTACAAAAACCTAAAGTATTTATTTCAGTTGGTCTAAGAGTATCTGTAGCTCCTGTACTGGTTGTTTTACTGCCAGGGTTAAAATACTGAAGTATGCTGCACCCCTCAATGCTTCTCTTTAAGGCTTAGGAATGAAAGTTTAACTATTTAAAACATTCAACTATAAGATTGCTCTGAATTTACACCTCGTATTCAAAATACAATTAAGCGTCCACAGAATAGGAAAATAAATATGCTATCCATTATAAATATAAAAACTTGAGCACATAGCTAATCCAAAATGTTGATATTCTTCATAACAAAAGCTGTGTGAACACCATTATTTTATACAAAACGCCTTGAGTAACTTTTTCAACTTTTTAAAAAGGGCCAGTGGCAAATGTGGAAGCCTATAATAAATTATACTAAGCTGCTGGAAAATTTCATACGCAAGAGCTGGAAACATAAATATATCTGTATCTATATATCTATATATCTAAAACTCGACAAATGAAGTATGAATTAAGATTCTTTTCAACAAAACTCAGTCCTGGTGCTTCATATATTAACATCTGCAAATTTAGAATCTTGACTGACCACTTCTAACATCAAGTTTCCAAACAATACTGATGCAAAGAATATGACTGGATATTACATTTAATTACCTTTGTTAGTGAAGATATTCTTTCCACATTCAAGAAGACAGCAGTCACATGGGGCAATTTTTTAATCTTTTCTAAAAGATGGATAATGATTGCAAAATACAGTGTTAAATGTCAATTCTCTTTTTAAAATGCTCAGACTATAAATCATTTTGCTCTGAGCAGAATGCTCATAAAACACCGAATGGCACCATATTCTTGTTCATAGAGCAGTTGTATTTGCTAATTTAGTACTGTCCCAAGAACAGCATCAGTTTCACTTATGTCAGTCACATAAACTTATGGAGTAAGTTGCCTCACACATTTTCAGGAGCAGGGGTTACGTCTATTCTGTGTTGCTTTTGTAACCTTAAAAATTCTTGCAAGTTTGTCTGCAAACCTGCATGATGGATAAACAAAATTCTCCCTCTCTTCAGCTTTCACGCCTATCCTTGAACAGCCTGGCTGCAAAAGTCTTCCATTTAGAGTCATGCAGTGCTGAAAGATCTCAGTCCTTACCTGTCAAAACCTGAAAGTTTCCTTTGCCAAAAACAAACTTCTGGTTGGGATTTTTTGTAGGAATAATTATTTTATCTAAAACTGTCCAGTTCTGAAGAGTATCTACAAGAGCAACGGCTTCGGCAATCTGTAATTCAGCTTCAGGAACATAATAACAGAAAAAAGAAATAAAGATTACAATGTATCATCATAACTCTGCTCAGAACTCCAATAACTACAGTACATGCATGAACCTGGAACGACTAAGCTACACTGAAATTTGCTAGGGTATTTCTTTTAACCTGTAGCACAAGGAGTGAAGTCACCTCTAACCAGAGTAATTGAAGAGTCTGATGCAATTGTATTACACAAAGCATCTTTCTGCCAGAAGAAATTATTTCTGAGGTTGTTGATTTAGAAGAATTTTAACTGTATTGTCAGGAAAGAAATCTCCAAGCTTTTTTCCTCAACAAGCGAAATGAATAACTGCCTGGAAAATCTGTTATTTCAGATGAGCACAAAGCCACACAATTAACACCTTGGCGTTTTGGAGCAATAATTTAGGAATTACTAATATGGCATATCCTGCTGCAAACTGCACAGCCACATATTCATAGGGAACCTAAACTGGTTTGTGACTTGCTAAAACCAGCAGATTTGAATCCTGTATTCTGGTTCATCAATTACTTTTGAATTTTTAACATCTACATTGCAAAGCAATGATTTTTGAGGACTTTGTGAAATCACGAACACTACATGAGGATATCAGATCAGCAGATCTAGGCTTGACATGCCAACATTTTCCTCTTCAGAACAAATTTGTCAAGTTTCTCTAAACAGCAAAACTTAATTTATATACTAAGTAGGTTACACTGGTCCAAAAGGTAATATATTTTTAAAGATAATCATGATCCACTTTCTCCTCATATTGTTCATGCTTCTTGTAAAATACACAGATTTCCTGTTGTATCTGTGATGTTTCAACAATCATTCCAAAACATCTGTTCAGACTTCAGGCTCTTCATCTGGAGGGCCTAAATAAATGGAAAGAGACCGCTGCTATTCTTTTGTATGTTTGGACAGAAAGGTGGCTTCATATTTTACCTAGTTTTCAGTCGTAAAATTATGTCACTTATGTCAATTCTGAGAAAGTTAAAAACTTTATTCTGCAATGTGACAATTCATTAGAATTAGTAGCACTAAGAAAACGAAACAAGGTTTGGGTTTATCACATAATAAATTGGAATAAAAGAATAAATATAATATATAAACCGTCTCTTGCCATCCAGAAGGACACGGACAGGCTCAAGAAGTGGGCCCATAGAAAACTGGTGAGGATCAACAAGAATGAGTGCAAGGTCCTGCACCTGGGTGTGGGCAATCCCCGGTATATTGATAGAGGCTGGGGGATGGACAGATGGAGAGCAGCCCTGCCCAGAAGGACTCGGGGGTGCTGGTGGGTGAGAGGCTGGACATGACCCAGCACTGTGTGCTTCCAGCCCAGAGAGACAAACACATCCTGGGCTGCATCCAAAGCAGTGTGGCCAGCAGGGCAGAGGAGGGGATTTTCTGCCCCTCTGCTCTGCTCTGGTGAGACCCCACCTGCAGTGCTGCACCCAGCTCTGAGGTCACAGCACAGGAAGGACATGGACCTGTTGGAGCAGGTCCAGAGGAGGGTCACAAAAATGATCAGACAGGTGGAACCTCTCCTATGAGAAAGGGCTGAGAGAGTTGCGGTTGATCAGCTTGGAGAAGTCTCCTGGGAAGACCTTTTTATGGCCTTTTAGTACATAAAAGGGGCTTATAAGAAAGATGGGGACAGACTTTTTAGCAGGATCTGTTGCAATAAATGGGGCAGTGCTTTTAAACTAAGAGATTTGCTTTAGATTTGATATAAGGAAGAAATTTTTTACAATGAGGGTAGTGACACACTGGAACAGGTTGTCCAGAGAGGTGGTGGTCCTGTAAACATATCCTGTGAACATTCAAGGCCAGGCTGGACAGGGTTCTGAACAACCTGGTCCAGTGGAAGATGTCTTAGCTCATTGCTGGGGGGTCAGACTAGATTTTTACCCCTTTAAAAGTTCCCTCCAAGCCAAACCATTCTATGATTTTATACATAAAAAGCTAATTTACAAGACACTTTAATCCTTTCTATTGCAACTTTATAATTAGAGAAGTATTCGAAGAGAAGCATCAAGTTCATCATGTATCTTAAATGTGTGTGATTAATGCATATACATTAACTAGTTACGAGGATTTCTGAGACAAATCTAATAGCAATCCTAAAAAAAGTCCTTGTAGAGGAATTATTGGTGACTGCATCACTAAGTAACTGCATAAAAGCACTTAAGCCTCTGAGAGGATTTCTACAAGACTGCACCTTCACTGGACTCTCTTCTCTGGACAGGAGGCTCTTGCTGCTCTTCAGCCAACTTCTGGGCAAGCCTAAGGCCGAAGAACTCCAGCCCACCTGGGCAGGCAGCACGGTTGAGGGCTAAGGGCAATTAACGTTGTGCTAATAAGGGGGACACCCGGCTGTTTCCCTGACCAACCTGCATTCAGGTGTTCGGCCGTCAAAAATACAGTTAGCATAGTCTGCAAGTCAAAGCACAGACGTGCCAACACTCACTAACAGCTCCTTGCCTTTTAAAAAGTTGTCAAATAAGGAAAGAGCGCCCGAAACCTTCCATCCAAGCTTGTACTTTGCAAGAAGCACTCCGCGGTTTCACCGCTGTAACACTGGGTTCACTTCACACTAGCGGCACCAGCCAGAGCATCAATTAGGTTGGAAAAGACCTCTGAGATCATCGAGCCCAGCCTGTGACCGAACACCACTATGTCAACAGCCCATGGTACGGAGTGCTACCATCAGTCTTCTTTTACACACGTCCAGGGACCGTGACTCCACCACCTCCCGGGGCAGTCCATTCCAAATCCCGTGGATGTATTCCTTCCCAGCGCCCGCCCCTCGCAGCCCCGCACCCGTGGTGAGCGGCGATTTCCTCGGGCCCCACTTGACCGCGGGGTGCACGATGGCAATGCGCTGCGCGCCTGGCCCCGGGGCCAGCGGAGACGGGCCCAGCAGCTCCTCCAGCGCCAGCGCCGCCTCCTCCTCCTCCTCCTCCTCTTCTTCTCCATCCCCGCCGGCGCCCGCCGCCCTGTTCCACGGCGCTTCGCTGCC
>WEKY01051532.1:38360-67934 GCA_013390045.1 Picathartes gymnocephalus
CGTCTTTCCGGCCGCTGCGGAAGCGCCGCCGCCGCCGCCGCCCATGTGACAGCGCTCCCCGCCCCTGCCGGGCCCAGCCGCGGCCCTGATTGACGCCGGGACGGTGCCGGGCCTGGGCCGGCCGCGGTGTCGGTAGGTTTAATTTCTTTCTGTTTCATCCTCTCCTGCGGTCGGTGAGGGAGGGAGGGAGGGGAGTTGCTTCTGCCTCGGTTTGCCTGGAATTAAGTCTCTTTATGTGCCTTTCTTGACAGTTTTCGGCCGCTGTTCCGCCCGCAGAAGGTGAAGGGTTGTTAAGTTTTTAACACTCTCGGATTTCGGTGAAGTTTCCTCAGGAGGTCGTGTCAGCTTGTTTGTGCTGCTGAAATAATGTAGTGGAAATGATAGCCGAGCCCAACGCAGCCAGTAACCTCCCCAGCCAAAAGTAAGACCTGGCACAGGTTGCCTGTAAAATGTATTGGTAAATTAGGGTGCCATCCCTTGGGTTTGTGCCGTGCAGATACTGCGGCAATCTACGGTGTGTCATCTTGGGTGGAAGGGAGAAAAAAGGGATTTGCTATGCATTGTGCTTTGTTACTAATATCTTGGTTTTATTTTCTTTTATGTACTGTTTAGCATTTTCTTAATGCAGTGTTTTATGTTGTTTGACAGAGGCCTTGGCTTTGCAAGAGTTTCTGTGCCTTATTCACCACAATGCAAATGAACCTACCTTAAAAAAAAAAAAAAGAGTAGATTCATTGTCAGTGCATGTGTTCCCTTCAGTGGAGAATTTGAGGATGCTGAGGGGGAAGAGTGCTAAGTAATCTGTGGGCTCCCTGTAGGCACTGATGGGGGGCATTCCTTCTATATACTTTGTCTTGTTTTTATCAGGGATCCATCATGTCTTCTCCCCTTTATAATGTATTTTTCAGTCAACTGTTGAGATGACATAAGGTATTCACATCATTGTTTACACAATGATAATTAGAAGTTCTACTAGAATAAATATAAATAAATAAAAGGTAAAAACATTTAGGCATATCTTGTTTGGTTTCAAAGAGTGAAATTTCGTAGATGTCCAGTATTGTGTGCTTTGAACTCATTGCAGCCCAATCTTTGCTGATCCTGTGATGTTCTGGGCCTGTCTGCTCCATGTATTTTGCTTCATTATGCTCTAATGAAAGCTGAGAGAGTTGTAGTCCATGATGACGTGTATAGCTTTCCATATGTCCTTTCCAGTATGTTTCATCTGAAACCAACCTTTTAGCTTCAGAAGTGTTAGGCAGGCACATGGCAGTTGCTTAGTGGAGCTTCTTATGTTGCTTCTAAAGGATGAAGCAGTTGTTTTGAAATGTATGATTTTAAAAATCTACAGGTTGGATTCTTTCAGTAGCATAGATGTGTTTCTTTTACACAGCAAAAGGAATATATTGCCTCCTTGGTAAAGAGGTAGTTTTCTTTTCAAATGTGAGTCACCAAATCTATTCTAAATGTTTATTAAGATAAGGAAACTGAATGCAGAAGTTATCACAGTAGCATTGTGTCTGAGGATTAGGTGTGGGACTTGGCTTCCTTCGTACTTTAGGTGTTTTATCCTACCAGTAATACTTCAAGTGCTAGTGAAAAGACCATATTGTGGCAGGAACACAAGCTAAGGAGTCTCTCAGCCATATGTAGCAGGGTACAAAGGTGGAAATAGAAATGGCATTCTGCTTATGCTTTCTTACTGGTTGCTGATGGAAGCAAACTAAATGGCTAAGAGCTGTTTCTTCCAGTGCGTGAGGCAGTGAATGTATGCATGCAGAAGTGCTCAACATGTTGTAGAATAACAAGGGGAGGAAAAAAACCCCAAGTAGTTCAAAATTTATCAAACCTACATTGCACTCCTATAGTTGAAAAGATGTTAAATGGAGTTATGTATAGGGATTGTTGCAGAAGTGACCCCTGTGTCTTCCCCATCTAGGTACAGTAGTTCCTATTTTGCTTAAGAAGACAAGAGGATGTCTTAATTCTTTTAACAGTTTCTTCAACAGAAATGTAGTTGTGCAAATAAAAGTTCCATTTAAATACCCCATTTAATTGCTCAGTGGTTTTATGGGGTTCAGTTTCTAGGTGCTGGTCTGGTTCTTGCAAATGTTTGTACCTGCCTTATGAATAGCCTTACTGGAAACATCAGTATTAAAAGCTACAAAAAGAAGGGAAAGGAGAAACATGAATATGAGTAGCATCTGGATTTAAGAACAACTCTACTTTTGTGTAAGTTGTCTGTTGTTGCCCAGTGCTTCCTGAGGTATAGCTATGTGCTGCGATGCACTGATAACCAAAACAATTCAGAAACTAAATGGCTTTTTAATATTAGTATTTAATGCTTAGTTAAATTTGTTGAGTGTTTAAGACAGATGTTTAGTTGAATGTGTGACAGTTACTTTGGCAGGTTTCACCCCAGATATGTTTTCTTTGGCGTTGGTAGCCTGACTTGAGGGAACTATAGATCTGTGGTCTTCCCAGTCTTGCAGATTTTGCTGAACTTTGGTAATATGCTTTTCCATATGCCAGGCATTTCCTTACTTTGTTGGGCCCCTTTTTCTACAAGTACTTTTTGTCTGGCATAAGACACTAAATAAGGAGCAGAAGGCCAGTAGATACTGTCCAGAGTGCTGTCCTTCAGGATGTTCTTGGGAAAGAGAGGTGTGAATTAAACCTTGAAAGAAGTATGTTCTAGACAGAGATATTAAAAGCAGTATGTGATCAGACAAGCCCTTGATGAAACTGTCCTGAGGCAGTTCTGATTTTTGAATTATTTAAATGTTTTAGAACAGCTTGGACTCAAATATAGTTGCTATAATCAAATGCAGTGCATTTATCTTCATTATGGGATGGAGCAAGTTGCTAAATAGTACTTGTAAACAATTGAGAAAAGGTTTTGAAGGTGTGTTGAGTGTTACTTTGAGGTTCAGTGCAGAAACTGGTAACCCATGTTACTATGGTGTGGGCTGGCACCTGAGTTGTAGTTCCAGTGAAACAGTGCAAGTAAGAACCTGCTAGTCCAGCTCCGCAGTGATGCATTCTGCTTTGAAATCAAGAGTGAAAGGATTTAATCACAGAGGAGAAACAGCTCTTTGACAAACATGTTTGGAATCTTTTTGGTTTTGTGGTCTGTAGAAGAGTCTGAGAAGAGCAAACTGGCATCAGAAAAGTAATACATGTTGCTGTCCCTTGCTGTTTGTTCTTTTCAGCCAGGAAGTCTCTGGTGATATTTGGGATACTTAATCTCTGTGGCTTGCAATTTTATATCAAAAAAGACATTTGAAAACTTCTGTGAATGATTGCTTATAGAATGCTGACTCAGCTGGGAACTATAGTTTGTCCCACTCTTCACATGCAGAAGTCCAGACAGGTGATATAAGGATTGGTTCATCCTGAAATATTTGCTTCCATCTAGCAAACACTGTGGCACATTTTGAACTTTTCTGTAACAAGTAATTAATGGAATTTAACTTTCATGGGGCATTTCTCTGTAGAGAAGGTAAGCATTTGCATAATTATATTTAGAAATTTTATATATTTTTGTGCAATTTTATATTTATATAGAAATTTTATAGGAGTCTTTGGAAGCCTCGTTCTACATCACTTTTTGAAGTGTCTCAATAGGTCAAAAAAGTAAACAGAGACATGTTTAAATAAAACATGTCTGCTCTTACCAACAAAATCACATCAGGACCTTGGTCCTGCAGTTGACGCTTTCAGTCTCAGAATTTGCTTTGCAAAACAGTCTTGGGAAGAAGAATGATAGAAATGCTCATCTGGCATTGATAAACCTAGGTGGAGTTGAGCTGGCTCTGCATCCATAGAACAGTTAATTCTCCATCTGTGTTAGGCAACACTAGATATTGGAGAGTTGACTGTATCTGATAGTGTAACACACTAATTTTTTGTTTGTAAAGTGGTCATGTGTGCTAGTACACTCTCTTGTTGCACTAGTATCATGAAAATAGAAGTAATTGTACACTCTCATATTTACTTTCTTTTTGTGCCTTCCTGTAGTACAAGTCAACTGGCTTCATCTCCTGGCCACTGTAGTTTAAAGGAGGCCATTGCAGCTAGCTTCCAGTACTGGACCTGCTGCACAAGTGGGATCCAGCTCGTCTACTCAAACATGACCTTTGGCAAAGCACATTGTTAGCATTGGGAATGATGAAAAACGGCATGGTT
Source organism: Picathartes gymnocephalus (assembly GCA_013390045.1). Taxonomy (NCBI): domain Eukaryota; kingdom Metazoa; phylum Chordata; class Aves; order Passeriformes; family Picathartidae; genus Picathartes; species Picathartes gymnocephalus. The sequence continues at coordinate 42,549 of WEKY01051532.1, forward strand.
TCATTGCAGATAAATGTATGGCTTCAGATCTCCTAGAACGTGCAACTTTCTTTATAAAGTTATTCCTCCATGATATTAACAATGACCTGAAAATGATTTTTTTTTTTTTTTTCCTTCAACATGTTTCATAAACAAAGTAAACCAATTTCTTCCTCTCATTTTAAAGTGTAGACCTGTCAAATGTTACTGCCTTGTTTAGCTTAGGGCACCCACAGAGTGAATGCTTTGTGTTATTGATTCATGGTGCAAAGCTCTTAAGTCAACAAAAGCTGCATTAAGTCAAAATCAGCTTTCTGTTTCATTTATTTACTTTATACTTCTTTGATCGCTTTGCTGGTTTTCTAATTATCTGCATATCTTACAGGAAAGCCAGTAGTCTGAAAAAGGCCCCAAATTTCTGTTGTACTTTTAAAGTTAGCTGTTTGGTTATAGTGACAAAATGTCACCACTTCCAAACAATGAATTAAAAATACTAAAATACATGTATTTGCTTTTATTTTCTTCTGATTTTGTCCTGAATTGCGTAGTTCTGTGTGCTCACTGCTAACCCCTTCAACATGTTTGTTACACCTTAGAGAGAATGCTGTCCATGATAAGACTGTGCCTGAGTCTGCTGCGCTGAATGGCAACTGTGTGAGAAATAGCAGCCTGAAAACACCAGTAAGTCAGTTTTGAAGCTTTTAAGAGTTTTAATTCTTTTGAATTATGGAGTTTGTGTCTCATTCAGTTGTTCAAAATTGAGTATTGCATACAAGAATCACAGTGCATCTAAAAGCTGGTCACTGGATACAGCTTGACCCTCAAATTCCACTGGCAGCAGAACCTCAGTGCTGGCTTTTGAAAAGTCAGTTCATTTCAGCGTGTACTTGTTCCTTTCTGTGCTTTGTGTGCAGCTGATGTTAATTTTCAGGGAGTGTGAATGAAAAGATGTAGAAGAGCTTCTGTGCTTGCTTTCTGTTCTTCAGAAATGACAGCTGCCACGAAAACTGCCTTCTGGGTAGTGTGCAACTGTACAAAACATTCTTTCCTGTTATGGAAACATGTTATATGCTTTTGCATATGTTATATGCTTGTGATTCATTGTTGAGAGAAAAAATTCAAACTGATAAATCCTTTCTTTCATCCCCTATTAGTGTGGTTGTGTTTGGTAAGGATTTGTTGGGGTCCTTGGGGCATGAAACTGAGCAGCCTGGGGAAATGATTACAATAAGAGCAATATAAACTTGTGTCTTTGAATGTCTGTTGTGTGTTGTGTTTTCTCACATACTTTGTTTACTTGACTCGTTTCAGAGAGAGAAGCGGAAGGTCCGAGAACAGTGTGAAAACATAAGGAGAAATTCTACGGGTAGCAGAAGAGTGAGCCAGCTGCAGAATGGCGAAGTGGTTGAGGCAGTCACCTTGTTTGAAGTGGTTAGCATGGGGAAGCAGGCCATGCAGGTATTCCTAGCAGTGAGTTCTGAAAGCACTTGGTGGAGGGAAGATGAGTAAACAGTGGTCATTTCCATTATTTGTACTGCGGAACATTTAAATTTTGGCTTAGGTGGGGAAGAAACATGTTTGATTGGAAAAATGCTGTGCGCGTGGCTCTTGGAAAGAACATCTTGCAACTTCAGGAAATCAGTGAAAAGGTAGCTGTCAGATATTTAAAAAGAGGAAGGATAATATTCCTAAACTAGTCTTCCTAAAGCAATGTCTGAACATACAGAAAGATAATTATTTAGTAAAATGTGGAAGAGGTTCATCAATAGCAAATTTTAGTTGTCCAGAATTCTAAAAACTCAGGTTTTTCATTTTTTCCCCATCCGTGCTTGCCTTTTAGTATTATTCTTTTATCTTCATTCCAAGGCAATTTGCCAGCAGCTTGTGTAATAGCCAGGTTCCCTGTTCATCTGTATAGTTAGCAACTTTCTTCAATGTGAGGAAGCCCACCTCCCCATATTCTGTGAGCACATATATATATTATCTTTGTATATGTGTAAGAAAATTTGGAGCTCCAAATATTTTTATGTAGAGTTATAGATATGTCTCTAGTGTGTAGTGTCTGTAAGCAAAGTATGTAGTGCACACATGCATGAAAAGTACATTTATATTTTTGATGTGAGACCTTCATTTTTCCAAGATATTTGTGTGGATGTCTTTTGCCATGCTACAGCTGTGGTAACTTCAGTAGAGCTTCCTGAAGAGCTTGGCTTCTGCTGTGCCAACCATCATGGGAAGGTCTTGGAAAGGCAGCAGAACTTGAGTTCTGTTGCTGCTAGAATTTGTTAGACCTGTGTGGAACTACTGGTGGGTTGAAGCCTGGATGGCTTGTCCCAGGAGACCGATGTCACTTACGGGCTGTAGGCTGTACTGCCCTAGAAATGGAATTTGGAGAGTTTTTTTGGCTTATGTATATAGTATGTGAACTGTTTCAAACCTACTGCACAAATCAAGTACTAGAGAAAAAGAGAATCTCTAGGGTAAATTGCTAGTATAGTTTAATACTAATTATTAGATGGTGCAGAGGCTAAATGTGTGTGTGGATTTTTTGTTTGGTTTATTTGTTTTTAAAATAAATTGTTAATCAGTGCTATCAAGAACTCAGGAGGACAACTTCTTATTTATTTTTAATATTACATGTATTAAAACTGTGGTTATTTTCCCTGTTGAAGCAAGCATCTGTGAAAGGCAACATTTTCTAAAGCAGTTTAAGACTTGAAAGAGTCTTTTAGAACTATTAGAAATGGAAGAGAATTGCTTGGAGTTTATTCTCAGTTTTGTAATTTAATGGAGATGGAACAGTGTTAGTTTTTGTCTTTATTGTGGTACCCTCAGTGGAGTGCAGCAAACTGTGTTCATCTCCTGACTAATGAGCTTCTTTATTCTGTTCCAGTCTGTAGTAGTTGACTGGGTTGAAGCTTATAAACAAGACAGGAATGTGGCACTTCTGGATCTCATCAACTTCTTCATTCAGTGCTCAGGCTGTCAAGGTAATTTACGCTCTTCATAGCCCTTTCCACTGTCTGTGTGTGAGAGTAGTCTGAAGTGTGCTTTCTGAAATGGAATTTTTCTTTCCAGTAAATCATGTACTTATAATCTGTACTGTTCATTAAGATGAACTCCAGATGGGCAGGCAAAATAGAAAAGAATGCTGCTGGTTGAATTCTTTGTGCTTGCAGCATTCCAGCTCTGAGAGTTGTATTTGAACAAGGTTTGCAGGGTCAGGTTTCTGAAGTGGCATGTCACATGGCTTTGCAGAATCCCCACATAGGGACAGTGCTTTTGATGAATGTTCTAATTGAAATCCAGTGTTTCAGTGCCATTTGTTTTATATTTCCTAGTATCTTTTGTTTTGCTAGTATCTTTGAAAATAAGCAGCTAGCAAATTCAGCTCCCTGCTTTGGTGGCTAGAAAAGCAATGTCTTGCCTCATTGCAGTTGCTTTTACTAGAGGGTTGTGAAGCGCTCTGTTTCATAACAAGCATTGAGGCACTGACTTCTGGGGACAGTCTGCTAGCAAAATGCCTCAGGATAGCAAGTAAGAGTTTTAAGAAGACTGTCCTGTTAGTTTGAAACTTCTGAGTATGTTTAAGCAGCTAGGAATGTACCTTTTAAACTTAATTTTTTTTCTAGGTCTTTGACTAATGCCTTCTCTTATGGGAAATACTTCGGGGTTTTTGACTAGCAGTAGGAAAAATTTTAGTCAATCCTTGAAGTAAATGAATGAACAGAGAAAATAGCCTTTCCAGACAGCACAGAGCAGACTTCTCTAGTGGGAATTTCAGTTTTGGTTCATCAGTATTTTTCCTATCAATTAATTTATGTGTCTCTTTTTATATATATGTTGCCTGTACCAGTGTACACACATAAAACAGAATTCCCCTTTCTTTGGTGTTTCTAAATTTAATAAAGTTCTTACTGTGGTTTGGACTTGATTAATGTTGTAGAGATATCAGTAATTCTTCTTTTTAAAACACTACTGTTTTAGGCATGGTAACAGCAGAGATGTTTCAAAGTTTGTACAAGAAGGATGTCATGCGCAAAATGACAGAAACCTTTGATAAGGTAGGCACAGCTTAGATTTTGCGTGTCCTTTTTATATAAACAATAGGCTCTACCTTAATAGCCAGTCTGGATGGAATTCCTGTTGCTTATCAAGAGCTCTGTACCACATCATTAATTTAGGAAAATAAACCTGTTCTTTTGCAAGAGAAATTTGGTATTGTAATGACCCATTTTAGCAGCAGCAGAATATGGATTTTTTAGGTGACTTTTATTTTGAGAGTTTTGTTAGGGCTGTCTGACTGCAGTCTTCCTGAATCTTTCCCTTAGGAGTTCTTTCGATAATGACTTTATAGAGATAAATATAACCCAGCATTGCAGCAGGTAAATGGTTCCTTTGGTATTTGGTTGATAGGTCCTTTAAAAAATACTAAAATATGGATTACAACTCAAAGATATTTTTAGCTGATACTTTATTTGAATATGTTCTTTCTGCTTTACTGACAATTATGATTTTTAATAACTGTATTATGTCATATGGAAGAAGAAAAATGCATTTCAGATTTTTAGATAATTATGAAAACAATAGTATCTCATTTCTTGTGGATTGTTAAGAAAAGCACATAGCTTTATGATGCTGTTTCACTGCTTGACTGCTCCTTGACTAATTATGGCAACATTATATTTTCTGCAGTGCTCTCACAGTTGCTTCTGTGCTTTTTTTTTCCTCATGTTTGTCATCTCTGAATTGATTTGTCAAGCAGCAGCCATCAATCTTGTTTTAATTGAGCATGTCTCAAAAGACCAGCTGCTGTAGAAATTCCCACAGAGGATGAATTTGCCAACATGGTTTTCTTCATTTCAGAAGTGTAGTAACACTTGGGCTAATTTTTGACAGAAATGAACCTATATGTGTCTGGCCATATGAATTAGTAGTCTGGCACTTCTTTGCCAGCTAAATTAGCCTTGAATAACACTCATGATAGTGCAGGCACTCTGGCAGATACAAAGATGTGATTATTGTTACCATCCGCCTGGAAGTATTACAGCTCTGTAACCTTTTCATCTGTCCTGGTGGACAGAAAGGCAGGTTCTGCAGTTGCCTTAGAAGCTGTATTCTTCATGCTCTGTAAAGAAAGTAAGTTCTCTCTTATCTTTTTCATAAATAAGATGGAAATGTAAGTTAGTGGTTTAAGTTAGTTGAGGAGTAGTGCCATATGGGACTACGGTGATTTCAAAAACATTTTTTGAAAACTAATGACAGTAATAGTGAAAGTAGTAATGAGAGTGGAAAATACTGCCAGATATCTGCTCAATATAATCTTGCGTTTGAATTTTTATTGTTTGTTTCTAGCATTCAGAGGATTCATTAATGATGATTTCAGTGATTCTACCATGGCATTGCTGTTCAGTTAATTAATTGCAGTGCTAGATGCTTGTACCAATGTCTCCTCCTAAAATTCTTACTAATGTTAGTGGGAAATGTTAATAGAGTTGAGTATGGCAAGAAATGTGAAGGGCAACAAGAAACAAATCTACAAATACATCAACATCAAAAGGAAGCCCAAGGAAAACATGGGCCCACAGCTAAGTGAGTTTGGGGCTCTTGTGACAAAGGGTGCAGGAGAGCCTGAGGTATTCAATGCCTTCTTTGCTTCTGTCCTTACTGGACGACTGGCTTGCAGAAATACCAGGTCCCTAACACCAGAGGGAAAGTCTGGAGCAAAGAGTACTTTACTTACCCTCTGTGGAGGAAGGCAAGGTTAGAGAGCACTTAAATGGACTGAGCCTGCCTAGGACCATGTGTCCTGATGGAATGTACCCAGGAGCACTGAGGGACCTGTCTGATGTCATTGTGAGGTCCCTTTTGGTTGAAAGGTTGTGGTGATTGGGAGACATTCCTGCAGTCTCGAAGGAAGAAAACATCACTCCTGTTTTCAAGAAGAGCAAGAAGGAGGATTTGACAAACTCAAACTCATCAGTCTCACCTAGGAAAGTGAAGAAGCAACTAATTCTGGAAGTAGTTGCCAGGCACATGAAGGACAAGAAGGTGATCAGGAGTAGTCAGCATGGATTTACAAAGGGGAAATTGTGCTTAACAAACATGATAGCCAACTACAGCGAAGTGAGTAGTTTGGTGGATAAGGAGGGAACAGCAAATGTTGTTTGTCTTGACTTCAGTAAAACTTAAACCACTGTCCTTCGTGACATCCTTGTGGGCGTGGTGGTGAAGTATGAGTTATTTAAGTGGTCAGTGAGGTGGACTGAAAACTGGCGGAACAACCAGGCCTGTGGGAGAATGATCAGGGGCAAAAGGTCCAGTTGGAGGCTAGTCACTAGTGCTGTACCCCAGGCTGATATTGGGGCCAGTGCTGTTTAACATATTGAATAATGACCTGGACTCTGGGGCAGAGTTTACAATTTTCAGATGATACGAAACTGAGATGATTAGCTGCTAGATCGGGTGGTTTTTCTGCTGTTGAGAGGGACCTCAACAGACTGGAGAGTTTGGCAGAGGGGAACCTCATCAAGTTCTACAATAGAAAACTCCAGGAACCTGGGGATGAAGAATGCTGTGCACCACTACACACTGGAGGCTGATTGACTGGAAAGCGGCTCTTCAGAGTAGGATCTTGGTGTGGGTGACAAAATGAGCACAAGGCAGCAGTGGACCCTGTCGGCTTCCACACACTCTTGCAGCAAAGTTGACCCACAACCTCCTGGCCTGCATTAGGCAGAGCGTTGCCGGCAGGTCATGGGGTCTCATCTTTCCTCTCTGCTCGTGCTACTGAGACTACATCAGGAGTGCTGAGTCAAGTTCTGGGCCTTACAGAACAAGAGAGAGATGGCTTTACTAGAGTGAGTCCAGTGAAGGGCCACAAAGATGATTTGTGATCTTTGATATGAGAAGAGGCTGAGAGAGTTGAGCCTGTTCAGTCTGGAAGGAAGTTGGCTCACAGGAATCTCACCCATGTGTTAAAATACCTGATGTGACAGAACGACAAGGAGGAAGCACAACTCCACTCGGGTGCGCAGTGAGATGGTGAACACAAAGGCAAGCCAGGATGGGCAGTGGGTGCAAACTGAAATGTACAAAATTTTACCTGAACACAAGAAAACTTCTACTGTGAGAATGGTCAAACAGTGGAACAGGTTGCCGAGAGAGTTTGTGGAGTCTCTGAAGATACTATTTGACTGCTCATGGCATCACCTGACACTGAGGGAACAGATGTGTACTTTTAGTGATCCTTGACAGAATGGTGATGGCACCAATTGTAGTTATAATTAAAGCTTTATTTCTTAACAGTATGTTACGATTAGTATAGCAAAAAAATTATGATTAAAATGGCACAGGATTTTTACAAGCAGAATCAATATAATAGCATAATATAGAATTTATAATATAGCTCAGGTCTCACTGTCCAGCAGGAGTTCTGGTCTAAATTCACCAGTTAGGCCTTGCAGTACCTTGATTTTATTGCCAGTGCTCTGGGTGCTGTGATGCTTCCCTGTCCTTTGACTGGGTTATCACGACCACCTGCCAGGCTGAATGCCTGGGACCTTCAGGGTCAGTAAGGAAGGGAGTAATTGGCCTGGCCTCCAGGAACTGTGAGACTATGAGGGAGGGAAGTTAATCTGTTTGATTTGTCTGCTTGGTTTACAGGACCTTCAGGGCCTGGTAATGAGGGAGAGGGAATAAGTACATGACCTGCTTGGTCACAGAGAAGGGCTGCTTGCCTCTTAAAGTGGCATTAGATACACTAACCACATTACCAGGGATTTAGAGCAGGGATGCTGGTTACACATAGCACTGGGCAGCCTACTCTGGCAGACCCTGCTTGAGCAGGGGTTGGATTAGATGATCTCAAAGAGTCACTCTCAATTTCAGTCTTTCTGTAATTCTGTGAAAACTTGTACTGATACTGGAACTAGAGAATGGCTTTAATATGGACATTGAGGCATTTATTTCATCTTTGTGAGCCATCGTATTCCTTAGTGATGAGACAACCTTGTCCTTACACTGTTTTTTGTTTTTCTTCTATTTTAAGATACTCTGTTTCTCTTGCTTTTGTTCCTGTTTGTGACATTTACTTCTTGCAGTTCTTTGTTCTTATGTAGTTTTTCTTCTGTTTCCCATTTTGTTGCTGAAATGTTTAGGAAGGGAAGAGTTAACTTTGGTGCATTACTGTACAGCTAGATGAGGATAGAAATACTTGTGCTTCACTGGACCTGAGAAAGAACGCTAGTTTTCATGCCTTTTGTTTTGGAATAATTGCAGAGTTGAGAAAACATCTTTGAATCAAGTCACACTAGTGCTGAAAACATTTCTCTCTAACTTGAAAAGCTCAGAATATTTTTTTTAGGGTTTAGATGTTTTATAGTATCTAGGTACCAAACATTGAAAAGGGATATATACTTAGACTTGCTGAGAAGCCATATCTTAGAATTAATAATGAGGATTATACCTTGTATATATTTGCTTATAAATTTTGAAAACAAGTTGTTTCCTATTTGTAACAACTCAGGTTTTATATAAAAGTGTGTTTTTCTTCTGTCATTCGTTATAAAACAAACCACAATAAAACCCAAAAACCCAGATGAGAAGGATTTAGATTTTGTCTAATATTTTGGATTGTGTGGGTCACCTGTAACACACACAGTCTGAAGTTCTAATGGCCTTTGAAATACGTTGCATGTTTTGTAATGCTTTAATCTATGAATTATCTGTGCCATTTCATTAACAAGGTTTCAAAATTTTGTCTCCTGCATTACAGGAAACTGGGTTGCAGTACAAGAAATTCATGGCATATCCTTGGATCCTGACAGTTACTTGGCCAGTGGACATGGTAGGGCTGTTGTAGTTCTCCACAACTGTAGTATAGCTTTTTCTGTGGGGAATTTATCTAAACTCCTTTCTGGCCCTTTATTTTGACTTTTCTCTCTTTCCATAGACGGTGTATGAAAGAAGGAAACATTTCCAGGTTGAGTCAGAGCAGGAGCTCACATCACTCAGTTGAGCGATTTGAATAGTTCTCTGAAAGAACCTGTGTTAAGGGCCTAATCTGAGTTGATTTCTGGAAGCAGAGTTGCATCTCTAGTGGTTATGAAAAGAATCTAAGGGAATCCCAAGTTAGGTGCCTAAATGTAGGTGGTGTGCCCATTATATTGTGTATATGTTTACAGCATGCATGTTACCATTAAAGAGTGTCCCAGTGTGATAAAAATTAACGATAGAAATGCTCTTAAAAAGTGAGAGGTCTTTGTGTATTTTGGGCTGATTTTCAGATTGAGGAGTCAGCCATTAGGGTAAAGTAGGTATTTCCTGAAGTTGTAGATAGTCTTTCTACTGTCTGTGTCATGATCAAGGAGCATTAAGTGAGACTTGCGGGAAACTTCCCTTTCTGTTTTGGCACTTACTGCTAGTGTTAGGCTCTGAACTGACTCTTACAGCCTAGCCAGGAACATATTCCAAATTCCTGATCTGCTTTGGGTTGCAGCCATCCCTGTGATCAGTCTGTGTTTGCATTTCTCTTTAAAGAAAGCAGCAGCCTCTGTGCTTTGGAAACAAAGTTACAAGAGAAGAGCATGAAGTGTACTTTATAAGCACAGGAGGTTATGCTGGGTGTGAAGCTGTGTCAGAATCTGGCTGAGAAGGTGCTTGCCCACTGGTGAAGGACCAGCTGAGCAATGGCCTGTCTTCACGATGAAATTTTCCATAATGAGTGAAGTTTTGAAGTTCTTTGACTCCATTCACACCTGGAAACTATCAAGATGCAAATCCATATTCTGAGCCATTCCTGGGATCTGTGATGCGTAAATGAAATAAATGTTCACACAGTCTTGAGGTTGGCCATTTATAAAGTCTTTCTACTGTGCTTTCCACTACTTTGTGTGAGAAGTCATTTCACCTTCCCTCTCTCTGCTTTCCTCCTGGCGATATCAACCGTACTGTGGACATTTATGGTTTTATTGTAAATTGCTTTTTGCATGGTGTCAAACGTGTTGCCCACTTACTGTTTCTGTGGGGCTTTTTGGACACCCAGGTGTAGGTGGTATAGGTGAATGACTGAGTATTTGGCATTAAACTTTAGCCTGATAAACTCCTCCAGCTGGCAGTGCTGCTGAGGAGAATAGTCCTGTCCTGTTCACACCACAGTTGTTTGTCTCCACTTTTCATTTACTTCCTTTTCTGCCTGGATTTTACCATGCTTTTGCAGGAAGAGGAAGGATAGGGAAGTGGGGAAGCACTGCTACCTGTGAGGAAGCAGAAGAGGCCAGAGTGCTCATGGTTTATGCCAGTGAAAGTTAGTTACTCTGCTCTGCCTTCACACACTTTCTCCCTCCTGTCTGTTTGCAGCTACCTTGTGTACATTGCTTTCAAATGTGAGCTATTGTGACAGTGTAGCTCTAATAAAGCTATTTTGCCACTCTGCTTGCTTGTATCCTACTTGCTCATTCCTACCTTGGAACACTAACCCTGAAGAAGTTGCGAGGGATGAAGTGAAACTGACTGTCAGCAAAACTCTCTCTGAAGTTCTGTGGGAGAGATGTGAATGCACAAACAGGCCTAATTAGTGTGTTTTCTCTCAACTGGTCTTCCTTGTGCAGGACAATGAGGACTACCCGCTGATCAGAACAGGACCCTATTGGAAGAAGTTCAAGGCCAATTTCTGTGAATTCATTGCAGTGCTTATCCAGCAGTGCCAGTGCAGCCTCCTGTATGATAACTACTTGATGGACACCATCATCTCACTGCTTACAGGCTTAGCAGATTCCATGGTCAGAGCGTTCAGGCACACAAGCACTTTGGCAGGTAAAATCACTTGCACAGTTACTGTAAAGGTGCTGAGGTTTACTGACTTGTGTACTAACAAAATTGCTCTAAATTGAAAAACACTTTTTACTGGAGCAGTTCTCTTATGCCTTGAGAGTACTTTCCTCCTAGTGTATGTTATATAAATGTCTATAATATAAACTGCTTGTTCCCACGTGTGTCTGAATTACTGAATTTGAATTTGAATGTTTTAGATATGATAGATCTAACACAATTTTTTCTTTATAAAGAAATCTTCTTTAATGCCTGACATGACTATCTTCTTTAATGCCTGACATGACTTACTTCAGAATTTTGCTGTTATAAATACTGCATTTTTCAGTAACTGATTTTTCACAGTTTTCTGTTTTGTTATTTTTCTCCTTCCACTAATTAATGTGATGAGGTTGCAGTAGATGCTTCACCTAAAGAAGCTTCCTTTGGATAACTGCTATTCTTGTAGTCTTTGTGCTAAAAAGAATTTTGCTTCTGAAACATTTTTGTTTCATGCACCATGATGATACCAAAGCTACTACTTTTTTTCTCCTAAAGCCACTTCTTTGTTTTCTCCCAAATCCGATAAATACCCTCTTTGCCATGCAAAGAGCACTTAAAGTATGATTTATTGTAAAGTACGCTGTTTGCTTTGAGGTTTCAAAAAAAAGACTAGAAATCTGCTGAAACCATCCAGTAATCCTTAGAGGAATGTGAATTTTTGTCAATGCAAGTAGTATATTAAGATTCCCAGCCAGTTCTGAGCCACCTTCACTGTTTTTTCTACTATTTTTTTTTTTTGGTTACTGACAATCAGCTGTTCCACAAGTCTACAGAAAGGTCAGAATTACATAAATCAAGAAGAGAGTTGCCCAGTAAATTACTTCTCTGACCAGAACTGTGACCAAAAGTTGTAAATCACCAGAAATAGAACTTAATTTTCTCTTTTTGATCGTCTGCCTTTAAAATAAACACTGTATTTTAAAACAAATTACTATAATCTAGTAGTGTTCATATTTCGGATATAAACTGGATTTGGCCAACCATATCTTTTTAGTGGTAAAATAGTGAATGTATTTATGTTACATATCTCTAAGTTAATCTAATTGTGTTGGGCTTGTTTCTTTTTTAGCAATGAAACTTCTGACAGCAGTTGTAAGCGTCCATCTGAACCTTGATGTCAACAAGCACAATGCTCAAAGACTCTATGAGGTGGAGAAGCAGAGGATAAGTGGCAAGAGGACCAGTTACAGACTTGATCACCTGGAGAGGAAAAGGAAAGAGGTTAGGGAGGTGTCTTGTATGGGAGATTTGTGAAAGTGTAAAAAAATGGTATTGCTGACTGCTTGCTTTTGGGTCCCTGCAGCTCTCTGAGGTTTATATGTTTGTCTAATGCATGGTGCAGAGCAGGTGTGACTGGCTGGATTAAATGGTACAAACATGACTAAGGTAATAACTGCCCTATGTACTGTTAACCTGTGATGTCTGTCCTGCTGATTGCTTTTCTAAATTGGCATAATTAGCCCTTGATCTTCTCACAAATACAGATTTACACACAAATTTAATTGTCTGAGTAGCTCTGGTGTTGTGGGAATGCCATTTTGTGTATGTTTGTACAAATTACAAGCCCAATTTTTAGTGATGAATCAAAAAGGACATAGGATAACTGTCATCTCTGTATAAGTAATGCATTATAAAAATGAATCAGGGATGTCCTGTATAATTTTTGCTGTTCAGTTTCTGTTGTTTTTTCCCTGCTCAAACAGACAGCTTCTTTTCAACTCCCAGAGGCAGAACTATAACTGTGAAAAATAACTCTGGCTTGAGGGAGAAGGTGACTTAATGTATGACCATCAAGTATAGTTCCTTGTCTCCTGACCTTAGAATCACTTATCTCTGTTCTGAGCTTCAAATGTCCGTGGACTTCTCTGTTACAGAAACAACACCTTCTCTGTGGGGAGGAGTGTTTGGGTGAGGCGGGATATTTTAGTATTGCTCTAAGTCTGATCTTAAGGGAAAGACAGAGGAAATGGGTGTGTTAGAGGGAAAACCCAAACTTGTCACTTCCTGATGCTGTTGATGAGAGAATGTTTTTATTGGGTGTCTTGGATTTTCTGGAAATTCCTGCCTACATTTTCAGGATTCAGTTTTTTAATATGCTCATTGTGGATTTTGAAAATTCCTTTGTCTGCCTTTTTTCCATCTCTGTTCAAGTACATGAAAAGAGAATTGGATCTGTAGGTGAGGATTGCTTAATAGTTGTGCTGTATCTTTCTGTGTGATTTCTGATAGATCAAGACTCACTGTGTCAAACAAGTATGTTGTTTCCCAAGGCTGGCAGTTGGTATCCAATAAACCTTTCCTCAGGATGTAGCTACAAAAAGGCCAGTTGCTAGTGCAGATACAGATCACTCATTTTATGTTGGTATCATGTGAAAACGCCAGCAGTTTGCACCACAGTAGTATTCCAAGGGCTGTGATGCAAATCTTTTATGTGTAGTGAATTGTGGGACCAATATTAACATTCAGTTCTCTTTATATTTCAGTATGAGCATAAGCTTCTAGAGACACAGAACATGATGAACGCTATTTTCAAAGGGACTTTTCTAAAACGTTACCGGTAAGAGTAAAAATAAAGCTGTGACGTGTATCTGCATTCCCCAGAAACTCTTGCTCAGATGGTACAGATATGAGAATCAAGTTAAACATCCTGGAGGCACTGATGGTGTCAAGGAAAGTATAGCAGTTAAATTATTTTTAAGAACCTGGGCTTCCAAAAGGACCTCTTGTGTATTCTTTCCATTCTTCCTGCTGGCTGTAGAGCAGCACATTTGTGAATGAGAAGATATCCAGAATTGCAAAATAATTTGTGGCTAAAAGTGGTCTAAGTATTGACTGAAGACTAATTTATAATATTAATATGAAGATATTTGGAATATTTTGAATTATACATGCCTTTGCAATTCCAGAACATAAAAATATTGCAAATAATATAATTGGTTTTAAAATTGATGTTAATGTATTAATGTTATGATTTTATAATTTCACAGTGATGTTATCCCTGAGATCAGAGCAACTTGCATTGAAGAAATTGGCAGCTGGATTAAAACGTACCCAGATGCTTTTTTGAATGATAGCTACTTAAAATATGTTGGGTGGATGCTGTATGATAAGGTAAAGTTTAAATTTTTTTTTTTTACTTGGTTTTTTTGGTTTTAAATTTTTTTTAAAGAATGCTAGCATTTAAATTCTTGCAAGTATATGTTTAAGACTGTGGTGGTACAAAAAAAATTTTGCTTTCTTCCCCATTTCAGGTTTTATTTTAAAAGTCATTTTAACACTAAATAATAGAGAACATTGTTTCCAGTTCTGTGTGAATCCCTGTATGTGCAGTTATATTTGTATGTCACTGAATTGGGAGTTATTTCTGAATTGTAAAATGGCTTGTATCCTTTGAGAGTGCTAAATGTTGACAGAAATTCTGCTTTTAGGCTTGATGGACATTTAAAATTTTGTTTAAATTTATAAAAATGAACAAATAAATACTGCCTGTAGTAGAATAGTCTCCAATATTGCATTTCTCATCTGGAGTTAGACAGATACAGAAAATATTTACAGGAAGTCCAGCCATTTCCCAAAGGATTTTCTCCTTTCCTTATTTTTTCTTTTGAGAAGAGGCACGTTTAAAAATCCTCCAAAACCCACCAAAACGAACAAGCAAAAAACCCAAAAGTAGTCAGTAAGTCCAAAACACCAAGCAATAGAAGAAGAGGCAGTGGGCAAAAAGTGATACACTGAAAGTTGCACTGGAATATGAAGAACTTCTTTACTGTGTGGGTGACTGTTCACTAGAAGAGATTGCCCAGAGGGCTTGTGGAGTCTCCCTGGCTGCAGATATTCAGAACTCTCTGGACACGCTCCTGTGCTCTGGATGACCCTGCTTGAGCAGGGAGGTTGGACCAGATGATCCACTGTGGTCCCTTCTAACCTGACCCGTTCTGCTCTTCTGTGAAAATACGCTTTTTCTCTTGCTTCGAAAATTCATGAGAGACTTCAGGGGGGATAGGAATATTTATCAGGAATGGCTAATTAGCGAAATCGACACGCTATACTTGTGCAGGCCGCCTTTGAAGGTGTCTGTATCTCCTGTGTACACCCCGGAGCATCCCGGGCTCTTGTGTGCGCTCCGGGCAGTGTTAGTGTTGTGTGAATCAGGTTGCGCTCTGCCAGGGGGCCAGGAGGGGGCGCGCGAGGCTCCCGCTCCCCGGCCTCGTGCCATCCCTCTGAAGGTGGCATTTGGGTTTTTAGGACGACAGATCTATCAAGAACTTTCGTTTGTTTCTGCATAAATTTTATCTGATCACAGTATCTTTTTGGTACATGTTCAGTTTGAAGGATTCTCAAAATAAAAAATCATTTTTTTTGAAGATGATGTGTCTTCATTCACAGTACTCTACAGTGAAAATTAACACTGGTGTCTCTGATTAATGCACACAGCTCACCCAGTGCCTTTTACTGGAAACTGGAAATTGTTGTTTTTGTCTGAAGCTTTTTTTATCTGAAAGCAATGCAGGTGCAGCCAAAGCGAGAGACACCAAAGTGAGGTGTCTTCCATATTCTGCGTTTGGCTGAGACCTGATAGTCTGCCACGACTGGTGGCTGCAGTCCTGGCTGTGCTTTGTGATTTGCAGCCACTGTCAAATTGCCTGATTTCAAAAGAGAGCACCAACAGGGACAGCAATGTTTTTATATACTGTGATGGATTTTTTTGGGTGGGCTGGGGAGAGAGGGCAGTTTTAAAAATTGTTTTGCTTCGAAAGACAGTTGGGTTGTCTTTGATATCCAGGAGTAACTCACAAGTAGACTTCCCCAGTTTATAATCTGGGGAGTGTTGACCCAGCAGTCCTGTCAAACCATATTTGTAAGTTGTATTAAATGGCCCCATCTCTGTGATAGTGGTGGGGCTGAAATCTCCTAACTGAATGTGTTCAAGCAGTGCTGGAGCCTGTGCAGAGCTCTCTGAGGTCACTAGAGCTGCCCACCACTTCACTGATGTTTTCTGTCATCAGGTCAGGATCAAAATGTGCTGTGATACAGCTGAGGGACTGCATATGTGTTCAGAGTATCCTGAAAATGTGCTTACATAATTCCCCTTCACTCTGTCACAGCTTTGAAGGACCAAACAGGCAGGTTTTTTGTTGAGATTAGAATGGTAGTTCTGGTGAGGGGACTAGGTAGCTGGATGTTTGTTTTTGCTGATACTGGTTTGAAAGAACCTGAAGGTAGTGAGATAAATTCTTGATCATTCAACATTACTTCCTTCCAAAACTACAGGGAAAGTTGAATTTAGAAAAAGGGGGCTGGTTGAGAAGGAGAAAATGCAGATGAAAATATAGGAAAATAACAAGTAGTCATAGAAGTACCTGTTGGTTTCTATTTACTAGACTTAATTTTCTCAATACCTAAAAAACCATGCATGTATGGCGTTGTGACTGAGAGCTTTTGGGTGGGAGCAGGGTGCCTCAGAAGGGAGATGGTACACTTTAATGTGTTACACTTTATATCTACAGGCCTGTGCTTGACTCCACCTGACTGACAAATCACATCACCAGGTGCATGCCAAGAGCTATGTGACCATTCAGCAAACCAGTGCACATCGTTGTCCCTTTCCCCAGACTCAAATTCAGTCCCTATTCACAAGCAGTGTAGTGAAAAAGAACCAAGGGCAGCTGAAGCTAGTTTTGCAGTACACTGGCTGAGCTGAGTTTGTGCCAGTGCGCAGTGATGGGTGCCACCTTTTGACTGTCTGTGAGTGAGTTCTGTGCTGTGCAGCCCTTGTGGCTGTAGGAAGAAGCAGGTGTGGGCAACACTCTCTTCCTCAGAGACTTCAAAATTAAAGTACAATATAGAATAAGTACTGCTGGTGTGTCATGGGCAGATTAGAGAGCAGTGTACATTGTTACCTGTTGATCTTTCATTTTATATTTCTAGCAAAAAGCTGTCTTAAGCAAAACTGTTAGCCAAAGCCTGCCACTGGGTATCATCCTTGGCTTTCCATCTAAGCAGGTGAACAGGAACTTGTAGCAATGGATAGCCTATGTGTAGGTGGTCTCCTTTCTTGGATTTCCATGTTTATTCTTGCTGCTATTGTTAGCAAGAGGAATTAAGAAAGAAGTATGAAGAGACGGATTCGAAGCCTACAGTTCTTTTTAGTGTGGCTGCTGATATGCTTAGCATTGTAAATTTACAGAACACATGATTTTTCTATGTTGGATCTTGAAAATTAGTTTCCTAATGCCATTTAAAGCTTTGTCCTTTGAATGATGTAACAATATGAATGAGATAATTGAAAAGGTGGCTAAGGAAAATACTTCTTTTTGAGGCATCTATGAAGCCGCAGTACTAATAGTATGAAATAACACCTTGTATGGATAAATATATTTTGCTTAAATTAACTAATTAGGCTGAATACAAAGCAACTCTTCTCCTGAATTACTTAAAATACCATGTTCTGGTGTAAAACAGAAATAGGGAGGAGGCATGATACTTAACTCCGTAAGAATCCACAGTGATAAGCCAGTGCATTTCTAACTTGTACCTCTTCCTCTGGGAATCTAGAGAAATCTGGAATTTTTTTAACTAATTGTCTGTGTTTAACAATTGTCTCAGCCAACTGTTGGCAAGAAGCAAGCCAAGTCTGATGTATGGGAGAGTGCTGGTTGTACTAAGTAGGTCATCCATACTCCTGTCTTTGTATCTTTAACAGATGAATAGAAAATCCCTGTATCTTTTGCATTCTGTTGCTTTTATTAACTGTGAGGTCTGTGGAGAGTTTCTTTGACTCTTAGGGAGCCTAACACAAACTTTGATGTTACCTTTAAGTTTGGCTCACTGCAGGTTTCCTCTGTGTGTGTGAGAGATGAGCGTGTGTACACACAAACAAACTGGTACTGATGTCACTAATCAAGAAGACGAGGCAGCATTTGGATAGCCTGCTGTAGGCACCCACAAAGAACTCTTACTTACATGATATAAATGCTGATAGTGAATAGCAAAGATACATGTGTTTTACTGTAAGCCAATTTCTCTTTGTCTTGCAGCAAGCTGAAGTGCGGTTGAAATGTCTTCTGGGACTGCAGGGAATTTATAGCAGAAAAGAACTTGTTTCCAGGATGGATCTCTTTACTAACAGATTCAAGGTAAATAAACTACTGTTTGCTGGTTTTTTTAAGTCTAGGTTGAGTATATACACAGGGCTGGATGTTTTGGTCAGAGCTGATCTCCCCACTGTCTTGACTGAGAGGAACTTAGACTCCTGCAGAAACAGCCTTGTTGACTGAGTGGATGAAGGAGTTTTGTTTTAGAGATATTTTCCTCTGTTTCTATGGAATCTTCCATTTGGCTTTAGTTCACACAAAATGGTGTTAGCATGCACTGTGGTCAGTTATCTCCACCATTTATCCAGATTGGCCCAGATGTTTTTTACAGGATCTTTGGCAGATTACAAAGAATTTCATATGCTAAAGATCCCCTTTTTGCTGCCCCTGATAATGGGTTAAATTTGTAGATACTGGACTGGCTGTCCATGTATCACACTGATGTGGGAATGGCTCTCTTGATCTACCATGTCATTATGAATCTTGAAGAAGGATCCCTTATTTCCTTTCTGAACAAATCTGAACAAAACTGTCGTTTTGAGAGCTTGTTTTGTGGCTTCACTGACTCTGTACTCTGCCTTTATCATATTCCAACATCCTGACTCATTTAAGAAGTAAGCCCTTCACTTTTTTCAACCCTGGCCATGGTAAGGATTTTGTCAGCTGCTCTTACCCTAGCAGGGTTGCACCTTCTCAATATTTGAATAAGAAAGCTCAAGATGATGCGATTGATATCTCAGTCCCTGTGAATCAGGACATGATTCAATGTCAGGACAAATCTATGCCTGCATGTGATGGCAATTTGTGTTCTTTTTGCAAAAGGTGCAGGGCTTACCTGTATGTCAAAGCAGTTAAATAGTGAAAAATGCCTATCACATACCCTCAAAGAACATTAAATAGATTAATATTGGTATCTTAGTAATAAATTATTCAGAATGAAACTTGTCTAAGATTGACCCCTGTTTTAAATGATTATGTGGTAGTCCCTTATCTTTCTGTCTGCTGTTAGCTGTATAACCAAATGCAGGATTGATATTCAATAAAGACTGATGAAATAGCTCCAGGCTGTTTGTACTGCCATCTCCCTGTATGGAGGATGCAGTATAAATGGATTGTTGCAAACTCCATCCCCCAGTCAAAAGACCCCCTCCCATAAACAAATCCTTCCCATGTAAAAAAAAGAAATCCAAACAGCTACACACAAAATACCAGTTTCAAAGTTTAAATCATGCTTTCTCAGTGATGGGGAATGTAATCATATAACCATCAATCCATTTCCTGCAAATGGGAGTTACACATGGTCCCTCTGTTACCCTTGAGTGTTCAAACTCAGCATTTGTGGATTTAGACTCCTTGCAGCTGGGTTGTGAGAAAGAGGAAGGTGCAAAGGAAAATGAATGTAGAGATTTAGAAACCATATATTAAATGGGGAAACTGTTAGTCCCAAATCAAGCAAATCTAAAGGTGTAATGTATCTTAAAGATGTAGGCCGCACTGAGGTGTGCAAATTCTTGGTTTGATGGGGTGGGAAGTTTTCCAGTTTTCTGACCTGTTTGCATGTGTACTAAGTTACAGTACTGTGAATTCTGGAGGTCAGCAATATTGCTGCTATTCCATGAGGTATCTTTATGACTTAAGCTCTAACTATCTTTTCAGCAAGGCTCTGACTTCTGTAATGTGTAGGTGCAGGCACTTTACTGTTAATGGGAGAAACTCATTATATAATGCATGTAATTTGAGGCTTACCTTCATTTAACATACTGAAGTGCCAGTAGTAACATCTTAGAAACAAGTTATCAGTCACATTCAATTTGTAGTGTGTAGTTGATTTCTTGTGAACGCATACATTACATCTATAAAAAATATCATATTACTGCATGATTAATTCAGTTAAAAAATTAACATACTGTTAATTTTCAGGGGCTGGGGAACTACTTGGTAGTAATCAAGTTGCCTTATGTCTCTTAGGAAATAGCTGCTGACATAAAAATAAATCTCTGCTGTAATAGTGTAGATGATCTAGCTATAGCAAAAATACGTGTTTATTGAGAACAAACCATGTTACATCTTTTTATTGTCATTTTACATCCATTAGGATCGAATTGTGTCCATGCCTCTGGACAAGGACCATGAAGTAGCAGTTCAAGCCATGAAACTCTTGATGCTTATGTCACAGTAAATAATTTCTTTTTTAATTTACTGTATTGTTTTAATGGCAACAAGATCCAGGTACAAACCTGATGAATCTTCCTGTAATCAGTTACTTGTTGGGAAACAGTTGCTTCTGGCAGGGTGTGAGTTACAGTTAAAGCTGCTCCAAGACATGACATTTTCTTTCTGCGGGAAATGCCAAAGTTAAGAAAACCCTTGTGCTGAGATTCGATCTGAAAACTACGTTTTTGTATCTTTAAGTTTCTCTCTGAAAGAAAATTCCATCTTTTTTAATTTTGACTTTTCTCAAAAAGAGCCTTTGACTGTCTTGGGGGAAGCTCCCACTGAAGATGGAGTCCCCACCCCATCTTCTGTCCTAGGATTGCTAGGCCTTGACCAGGAGCTTGGAGAACTCTGCCATCTTCTCTGTCTCTGCACCTGATGCAGGAAGCCTTGAGTTTTGAGGCTGCTGCTAGAATTGGGACTTTCAGATTCTTAGTTCCAGGGCAGAGGCTTGAGTAGCCTTTGTGTCCATAGCAGACTGACTGACAGGAAATGAGCAAGTGTATGGTTTTGCTGAGGTGGAAAACTAACAGAAGAGCTGTTTTCTTGGGAAATTTACCTGCCAGCCATAGATTTGGTAGGATAATGGCAAGCTGGAAGTGTGGGGAAGAATTAGACTTAGTATTACGGAAGTATATAAATCTTATTCTGATACATCCTTGAGCAGCATGTTTATTTTAGAAATGTCTTTATTTGCAAAATATGTGTAGAATAAATCTCTTGTCCCTCTTTTTCAAAGCATTATGGGAATAAAAACTTCACTGCATTCCATTGATAATACAGTTGAGATGTAGGACTCAGTATCTCTTCTGTCTGAGAGTGTAAGTTGAGTTTTGGTGATGCAGATGCTTATTTCCATGTACAGCATGACACATTGTCCAATAGCCTTGTGGGATTTGCTTCTTTATTTAAGCCAGAAGTATTAGTCATTGCTAGAGGAGCATGTAGACCTTAGTGATCCAACTAATATGGTGTTGTAGATATTTACATTAAATTTCAAGTATGTTTGTATATTGAGGTACTGCTTTGTAGTCTCGTGTCTCACTTCACATTCCACTGGTTTGAATGACATTTTTCCACACCTACTTCAATAGGCACATCAGAACAGCATATGATGCTTGGAACACTGCACCCTGTTCTGAAGGTAGTGCCATTGTTTGGGCTTCACTAGTAGTAGGGTTATATTGTTCCTGTGTTCACAATGTCCACTTCTACATCCCTTGGTTCCCCGTGGTGCCTAGCTGTTGGAACAAAGCACAATGCTGTGTCCATGGATAACATGTCCCTGTGCTAGGAGGAGCAGCTCACCATTGTTGAAGTACAAAGATTCCATACACCAGTTATGGCTGCACTTGTTCCCTATCTGAATTAACAAGAGCTATATTGGTACTGCAGCTGTTTATCATCTCTGGCTTTAGTATAAGGGATCATGTTCTCATTTATGCAAGCTGCAGCTATAAAAGTTTGATCAATGTTTCTTTTTCCCTGAAGCAATTTTTTCTGAATTTTGCTTAAATATGGTTTCCAGTGTGAATAAATGCCTTCTTAAGTTTTCTGAATGATATTTTTCCATCATAAGATGTAATTTTTGTAAGTAAAATGAAATGGTTTTAAATTAGGCTGTGTAGAGACCTATTAAATACATTTTTTTCTTTCTTTTTGCTCATCTGTTGCATAGCCTTCCTGCTTTCTTTCACTGTCCCCCTCAGTTGCTCTGAACCCTGCTGATTTGGCTTAATTATTGGAGTGGTGAAAGTGTAAACTGGGGACTCAATAAGCAAATTCAACAACAGCTCTTCTCTTTGATAAGAGTAGTGCTGACCAGTCTGTAACTCTGTGTGAAGAGAATGCAGACAAAATAGACATTCACATGTACAGGCTTCTTAATAAGAGCCTGCATCAAGATCCTTTTCCAGCAGGGGAAAAGCTGATGCCTTAGTACCTACCACAGTGGCAGAAAGGACTTGCTGCTGGCATTGCAGAAGCAAAGACCTGCAGGGCTATTGTGTCTCAAATAGGTGTGTCTCATAGCTCAAAAACAGTGTCTGGATATTGAGCAGTAACACTGCTTGATAAATGCAATAAAGCATGAAACGGGGTGGGGACAGCAACTCCCCTGCCTTAAAGGGGATAATAGAGTAATAAATGACAGCTTGTATAAATGGCATGGCTACTAGTATGCATTGGTGTAATAAAATTTTTGCCACTTTTGTCATGCTCTCTTGGCTTCTCTTTGAATGACTAATTTTTATCTGCAAATTTGGCAACTGAATTCAAGTGGCCGAACTTGCATTTTTAGTGAGGTGTGAGAGATCTTTCAATCAAGTTTCTATTTCTAATGCTATTGGCAAGAATCTCTATCTGAATTCCCTATATTTGATCTGGAATCATTGATTATTAAAAAAATTTATAATCTTCACTGCTGAGGTACTGACCTTCAGAACAGATCTGTAATATTGGAATAAATATTTTGTTATGTCATGACATGAGTCATTAAGAAGTAAGGCTAGAAATAGCTTTTTTTTCCCAATTAGTCCACTGGGTAGTTTTTCTTGGGAAAAATATATTACGTCTGTAACTTTGACTGACTTCCATAGTTGTCTTTTGGGTGAATATAGCAGCAAGACCTTGTTGCTAATTGACCATTTTTGTGATGTTTTACAGTGGTGGCAGAGCTCTGCTCCATGTATGTTAGAAACAGGTTTGAGCATCTCTTAACCATCACTGCATTCCAATCCTGTGGAATATACACTGACTGCTCTGTGTACTGCTGCCCATGAAGCTGCTGTGCCTTTACATTCTCTCTGTTGATAGCTAGAGAGGCAGTGAAAACACGGATCTTTTCAATTCACTTATGTGTGTTCCATTATTAACAAAAAACTGCAGTGCTGATTCAGAGCTCTCTTGCTATGCATATACTTAGTTTTTTTCAAATCCATATTTGTATTTGCTTACTGTGTGTATCTCTGTGAGCTGAGATTTTTTTTCCTTCTTGTTTGTTGCATGTTGTCTCAATTGAACGCCAGTCTTTGGACTAGTAGATTTCTGTTTTTACACAGCCAGATGCGATCCTGAAACTGAAATGAGCCTATGAAGTTTAGCATAATAGAAATTATTAATGGCACTGAATTATGCATAATTGTTAGCATTAATGTTGCAAAGGATCTGAATGAGAATAGAACTAGGAAGGAAAAAAAGAAGGAGAAAATATGAGTGACAATGAGGGACCAAGGTAAAATCTAGGAGGCAAATTAGTTTAGTGTGCCTACTGCTCGACAATTCTGTTAATTTTTGTGTGCTTAACTACGTAAAAGCATAGAGGGAATTTGGAAAAGAGCAGCAAAGTAATTAGGTAACTGGAGGAGATGCATGGGGAAAGGTTACAGGTGGTATGGGTAGGGGCACAAATCTACAATTAGCTTGAATATGTAAATAGCACAGGGGAAAATGACCTCGATTTATATTAGTTAAATGTAACTAGAAATTAAACTGAGTTTTAAACATAAAACACACCGGTCTGCCGCAGCATAATCACAGCGTATTGCACCATGCTAATCCTGTTGTACAGTGGGTGGGAAAGGACTATTGTTACATTGTAGTGGCAACCATATTGTCATTTTGCTGATCGCCAACGTGTGTCTTGAAATACCTGCAATGAGAGCAGGGAAGCGAGAGTGAGATTACAGAAGAGATTAGTAGTACATGATTTTTGTACTTAAAGTTTTTATTGCAGACATTAGAATACTTTCAACATACTTTTTTTTTTTTTTTTTGGTTGATAGTGCTCTGTGCGCAAGTACTGCTTTTACAATGCATCTGCAGATTTGGATGTTTAACTTGACTTAAATGCAAAGTGAACAGATTCTTTTTTGATTGAGATGCTATACCTTGGATTGTCAATCATCATAATGTGTACCAGATCTTACCTGGCGCAGCCATTAAAAACAAAGACAAGTGTAAAACTCTGTGAAGTACATCAGGTGTGTCTTTATTTTACTCTTGTGATTTTGATGGTTATCCTTGGTATGAGCAGCAGTACAGACCAAGCCAAGCCACTCCAGCAACTCCAGTTGTATCCCTTGCATGCAACAAAATGAAACAAAAAGCAAGATGTGAGATCTTTCAATCTGTGCCATATGCAGAACAAAAGGCGTCTGTGATCTCCCTCTACAATGTCCCAGTTTCTTCTTTGTGACATGTTCACACTGAAGTGCAGAGAAAATGGTATGTCATGAGATGGATATGTGGAAGGCCATGCCTGTTTATTTTTAGGCACCTAAACACTGGCAGGCACTTCTGGCTTAACCTTTTTCTTTTGCTTGGCATTCTGAGGGCTGTGAATTTGCAGCAGTATTACTGCTGTATTTGAAGTATTCTTTTTGTGCTTGGTGATTGGCTTATGGATGTAAAAAAGAAAGACAGCAGTTTTCTGTGGTAGTGTTAGTGCCGGTGGTAGCAGGTGTGTTCAAGTGCTGCTGCTTGCAGAGGCAGGTAAAACACCTGAGCACTTATTTCAGTAGGAGTTAATGAATGTAAACCTCATTGTGGCTCAGAGAGTAGTGGCTGAACAGTAAGAGTAGTAGTAGTAGTAGTAGACACAGGTATTCCCGCCCCCACTCAAGAAAGAAAAAACCAAAAGATCAGGTGCTTCAGTGGTGTCAAGTGTGTCTGTCAGCTTGTGCTGCAAAGCAAATGGACTCCCTTCCTTTGCTTCTCTGCTGTTTGGGGGTGCTTCATTCACTGCTGGAGCTATTGCATCTGACCTACTCATGTCTTGAGGAGGGAGGAAATAACACTGCACTAGATTAATGTAACTGATAAATTCCCAACCTCTTAGAAGACAAAGTTAAAAACAGGGAGGTTGGGATTTTGGAAATCACAGAATGACTGAAGTTAGAAGGGTAGTCTGGTCCAACCCACTACTCGAGAAGAGCCACGTAGAGCACATTGCCGAGGACTGCACCCAGATGGCTTTTGAGTATCTCCAGCAGTGGAGACTCCACAACTTCCCTGGGCAGCTGTGCCAGTGGTCTGTCACCCTCACAGTAAAAACATGTTTCCTGATGTTCAGATGGAGCCTCCTGTGTTTTGGTTTGTGCCTGTTGCTTCTGGTCCTGGGCACCACTGAGCAGAACCTGTCTCTGTCTTCTTACTCCCACCACCAGGTACTTACATATATTGCTAAGATTCCCCTGAACCTTCCTTCCTCCAGGCTGAACAGTCCCAG
>WEKY01051537.1:0-12822 GCA_013390045.1 Picathartes gymnocephalus
TTATTATTAATTATTAATTCTTACCAAATGTATGCGACAGGCTGGTACCAGTACAGAGGCACCATTAAAAAGGAAGAGCATCATTTTAGGGTTGGACCAAATCATTTATTTTGGGGGAAGCCTTAAGCAGAATCTACCCATTTGTGGGGTTTAAAGAGTTTGGTTCACTTATTTACTTTGGATTTTTGTGTTCACTTTCATCCCCTTTTGTACTTCTTTGGACAAAATCCAAACAGGCAGAGTAACTACAGAAAAGATGTTCTCACCATAGGGAAATAATGTATTATGCTAATTCCAATTAAAGGAAATATCTTAAATTGCAAATACAGCCTTCAAGAGAGAAATGAAAAGTGTGGAAATTAACATTCTTGCCAGATTTCCAGCTCAGTTCTGCATACTCAGGGGGTTTGGGTCAGGCTCAGATAAGCATCCAAAATTTGGGGATGTTTATCCAAACGTTATTTCTGAACCTTCTAAGTTCACTCCTGACTAATCATAATGGAGTTAGTGGTAGCAGGATATGAATGTACAACATTTACCTTAGAAATTGGCAGCTCCTCATCGTTTCACAGCTAGGAGCCTTTGACCAAATATCAAGTCTGCTAACCAAAACAAAATAAAATAATGCCTTGTCTTGGTCTCCAGCCATACCACCTTGTGCTACAGCCCTGGAAGACCTTCCAAGCAGGGCTGGGACAAGGAAGGCTTGGCTGGGGGACCTCCATGGAAAATATTGATGTTACTGGAAGCATTCCTCGTGATTCAGGAGGTGACAGTTTCCCCAGGTCGATGTGGAACTCACGTAATGGTTACATGCACAGAGTTGTCCTTTCAGATTTGGGAAGTTTCAGAGGGCTGGTGGGTCATTAAAGATCTTTTCTGAAAGGCTCATACATTAACTCCATGTTCATCTGAAATGCCAATGAAATCACCAACCCCATTACACCACCAATGAGTTTCTGGTGGGTTGGGTTCTCCCACTTCACTGGTTCCTGCTCCATCCCCGGGCTGTTTGCCTGTTCAGTCATGAGTGATGTGAGCTCCCTGTAGAGTTTACTGTTTAGAAGTGTTTGGAATATTTTTTCTGATGAAATGAGAGGATGATGGCTGAGAATCATGAATTAGCTCCTGAAGAAGCAGGGTTTTTTCTGCTTTTGCCGTCACACCCTTGATCTTAAACACAGGGGTGGGAGCTGCATCCTCCTGCCCTGCTATAGGCACTTCCCAACTTATTGTACCCTTTACCATAATTAGAAAGCCATAATATCAGCTGCAGAGATGCAGTAGATCTATCCTACGTCCTCCATCCTTCAAAACACCAACAGGCTACTTCAGATTCACTCATGCATCTTTTTCCCCCATACACTTGATTTCAGTCAAAAGGTGTCACTATAAGTAGTTGTATTTGAACACTGAAATTCATGCCAGGAATAAATCCATCCAAGTGGAAATTCTTCCCTAGTAAAAAAGCACCAAAATACTCAGTGAAGTTATACTGGGAATGAATTAGACCACGTGAACTTGGATACAGGTACATAGTCTAGCCCCTAAAATCCCTTCTGATTTGCTGAGACTTACCTCTGAATTACAGAGAGTAAATCTGCAAGGTTGTAATAGAAGACATCCCATCGGAAGTTCTAGTTTAAAGAAAGTAAATCTGTCATTGAGAGAAACTACCTCATTGAGAGATGCCATAAAAAACAGTAAGAAATGTTCAAAACACATTTGAATATAGTCTTTGGGCTATAGGACTTTTTAAAAGTTCAGTGATTACTCATTCAAGATATATTGTGAAATACAAATTATAAAACACTGCTGGTATTCTTGCTATTTCGCTTGCACCTTCTTCCTGAAACCAGCAGAAATAATCCCTCGCTTTCTTCCAGACCTTCTATTAACAAGCAGCATAGATGTTCTACTGTGGAAGATTTTGACAGTTTAAACTAAGCACCTGTTTCCATCTAATGTAGGTTTGGCAGGATGCTGTGTTTGGTGTAGCTCATGCCACTCAGATGTCAATTTTTTCTTCATTAGGCCAATAAATTAGTGAACTACACCATGCTCTAAAACTCACATCAATCTCCCATCACATTCACTCTTTTTTTTTTGTTTGTTTGTTTGTGGTTGCCTTCCTGATCAAGGGAAATGAGCTACTTGAATTTGAAGTGAGTGCTTCAGTTAGAAAGTGGATTTTGTGTGTGTGCGTTTGTGCTATAACATCAATGATCACAGCAGCTGCATCAGGAGCATTTTAGCATCCAGCAGGATGAAAGTTTGTGGGGAGATCACTGTCCAATAAATTCAGTACTTATTGCTATCGGTGTCATCAAGATGTAACCAAGGATATTTAGAAGGAACGGAGAAAATGTCAATAATCTGAATTGCCTGGTGCCTGTAGAAATAGTTCTTGTGAGTCATCGCTGTAGCTGGTTTTGGTCTTAGAAAAAGCAGAAACAGCAGAAAAACTGTTCCAAATGGTCGTGAAGACGTGATGGGCTTCTGTAATTTCAGGGAGAAAAATCGGAAAATCATGTAACATATGACTGTTGATAGCTGCAAGAGGAACAAATGCTTTCCATCCTGAAACACTTCATACCATCAGTGTTTCAACAGCTCCTATTTAGACATTAAAAAGAAGACATTTTTTATTATGAATTCTGCCTTGGGCTCTGATCAGCAATGTAGAAAAAAGCAAGCAGGAGCATATGGTTGCTTACCCTTCCTTCTTGTTTCCTTTTACTCTTAAGTTCTTGAAAGGTCATAAAATAGAGAAATAAAAAAGCCACAGAAGTGTAGTTTTGTTAACTTTATCTTCTGAACTTTAAACATTGTTTCAAATTTCTTACGGTACATAAAATGTTTTGTCTTGCTGTATCATGTGTACAGAACTTCAAAAAGTAAATGCGACAGCTCAGAAAACGTAATGGATGTGTAATAACAGCTCTTTAGATCTCCTGTTTTTAGCATAGCATCTTTATGTTCCCAAAGGTGCTTTTAACATGATATCTGAAGCAATTTGTGAAGTCATTTATTTTTACATGGTGATAGGTCTTATTTTGTAATTAGCCTATGCTTCTATCTTGCTGGAGTGTGTGAACCCCCCCTGAAATGTTTAGTCTTCATCAATCCTTTTTATTTCCCTTCCAAAGGCATCCACCCTAATAACTTCCATTTCACAGATGCAGTATATCCCAGCTCCCTTCAGCACCTTCTACAAAAACATTTGGAAATCGTTGCATTGGAACGGAGCTCAGTTCTTTTTGCTGGGCATTTTTAACATAAAGAAGTTTTTCCTGTTTGCCTTAAATTCATTCACCACATGAATTTCAGCAGATGGTTTTTAACCACATTTGCCCCACATCCTGTCACCGCTGGCCACCGCGGTGCTGCGAACGGGCTGCCAGCAGCAGGCACACCACGGGAGACCTGGGCTGCTCCACTGAGCTGGAGTTTGGGCAGACTTGAGTGGCTAAATCATGATTTAGTCTATTTGGGGCATCCCTTGTGTGCCCAGATGTAATTTGTTGTGATGCGAACGGGTGTGAGCGCAGCGGGAACGGCGGCGTCGCTGACACTCGTTAATCTGCTGTCATTTGCATATATGCAATGCAGGGAGGTTAACAGGATTTCCCTGACGCCCTGTCAGTGGCAGCAATGGGGTTGGTTTCCTCCAATGTGTCAAGCAGGTCACTGTTAATCAGTCACCGTCGCGCTTTTCATGCCAGCTCCTCTGCTCAGTCTGCTGCTGTGTCCACAGGAGTGGCTGCAGCAGGGAGGGGCTTCAGGTGCCAGCACGGGTCCAAAAAATCTCCAGGGGTAAAAAGAACAAATTTTATTAATCAGTGCAAAATTTTATTCCCCTCATGTCTTCATGAGCCAGCACAGAGGGAAGTTTGAAGGCATGGCCACTGGGTGAGAAACATGTGGCTGCACTCCATCCCTTGGGGTGGCAAAACCTCCAGGGAAAGTTGGGCTCCACACACAGCAGGGGCAGTGGGGGCTATGGCATTGGCAAAGGAGGTTTATGAACTTTATCCTCATGCATTAACAACCCTGGGTACCCTGTGATGGCTCTTTGCATACAAAATTCCTTGGAATGTGACCAAGTGCGTGCCCACTGACATTGGGTGCAGGGGCAAAAGGGGTGATTTGTGGTGGGACCCTCCTTGAGTGGCCTGGAAGTGTCAGGAAGCTTGGAAGCAAAGATATGGAGAAAAGCTTGATAAATAAGATGATGTGAAACTGAATCACTGCATACAGATGAATCAAAATTATAAAATCAATAGGTATCGATCTGTATATATCACACAAATAACTGTGCCTGAAGAGGTGCCCAGATTTAACATGTTGATTATATGGCAGTCAGTAGAAATAACTTGAGGTATGAAGAGCTATTATGCTTTAGTTGTTCAGTGCTGCAGCTGAAGCTGATAATATCTTAGTTGAAGTTTCTTTTAAATTTTTTTCTGCTTGAAGATCTTGGTAACAAGTATATTTAATCAACAAACCAGCACTGAAGAACAGATTTTTGGCTTGCAAAATACTCTTGAGCCATCTAAAGCTGGCGTCCAAACACTACAAATTCTTCTAAAAATATATACCTTTCATTTTAACTTTCATTTGCTTTTACTACTGGCCTCACACAAGCCAAGATCGCTGCACCTCACATGTGTCTGCTGGACACTTGGCTACTGACTGGAGTTGCAATGAATCACCTGGAACATCATCCGTGGTCATCACACTCTGTGTGCGACTGGTTGGAAATCAGGTCAACAAGGTCTCTGTTATATCCTGTTCATATAAACCCTATTTATATCTTATTCTTTTTGTACCCCTTTAACTGGTGGAGGCGCACTCTATGAAAAGCAACAGGATTTACTGGAGTTTTGGGGGTTTTGGTCAGTCTTTGCCTGTGGCATTTACCTTTCTCCTTCTTTTTCAACAGTGGATGCATTAAGAAAGGAAGAATGTCCTTAACTCAGTGTAGGGAGTAGCTGTCATTATTATTGCTTACTTCAAGGTTGTTATCATCATGTTCTTTGCCCCACATTTTGTCTCCTAAACTCAGGGTAAATACAAACCTAACAGATGAGTAAAAAGGCTTCAGATCAGTTACTTGTCATACATGGGCAGGCACAGGCTGAATCCGCTGCAGAATTACTACCCATCTTTATTCATGGATTGACAATGTTCATTTTCCTTTGCTGAATTAGATTTGCTGCGTAGATTTCTGGGCATATAAATGATATTTTGGAATGAAACCCTCACATTTTATAAATCATTCAATTCAGTTTCTTCTTTCCATAGAAGTATTTCCTGGTCCACAGCAACCTCTGTCTAAACCTACTTTTTTCCATTTGAGACAAAATTCGTGGATTAATTTAGAGAATGTAATAATTAAGTAATTCTGAAGTGCTAATGAGCACTCATAACTCCCACTTTCATCTTTTATAGCACGGTTAAATGCACCACAAGCTCTAGGGAAAATTGTGGTCATTCATATAATGACAGATATTCTTACTTTATCACCCAAGCTGACAGACGTCCTTTGTGCAACACACAACTGGCTTGAGCTTCTGTTGACAGTGCTGGCAGGACAGCTTCTAGCTCCCATTTATTTCTAGAGGGCTCACAAATATAGCACTAAAATACTGTGCTCCAGCCCTCTGGTCCTGGAGCTGAAGGCAGTGGGAGGATCCAGGACTGACTTCTGTCTGGAGCTCAAGCAGCTCCTTCATCTACAGCCCTGGGGCAGCCCAGGTCTGGTCTGAGTGTCCTGTCTGACTGCAGGAGTGACAGGAATCTTGTGTGGAAATGGCACTCTGCCTGGGCTTGATCAACACTTCTGGCCACCAGTTCAGCCCCAAAGTAGCCAATGCTCTCATATCAGTGCTGTGTTCAGGACTTGGAGCTGCTGGTGCTTCCCTGGGGAATATGTGACCATCCTGATCCCACCATGACTCCATGAAAAGCCCACAAAGATTACCACCTTCCTCAGCCAAAACATCCTACAACAGCTCCTTAACCCAGTGGATCTCCTGCTTTGTCCCATGTGAGGATTCCAGCCCAGGGAGCATAAGGAAATAAATTATCTTTAGTGCCATATTTACTATACTGGATTCTCAGCAAGACACATCATGCAGCTTCTGAAATCCTTCCTGGTGGAAAGACGTCCGTTCTTCACACATTGCCTCCTTTTGCTTCTATGGACCCAAAAAACTGCAACTTTATCCTGAGCACATGCCCATTCCCTGCTGCTTTTTGCAGCCACTTGTTGAGGTTTAGGAGCACACAGTGGAAGGGTTGGGGCAGTGTCTTCCCCTCTGCCTGGTGGGGATCGTGATCCATCTTATGCTCAGCACTTGCATGATTGCTGGGGGACTCCTAGCAACAAGACTTGACATCATGAACTCCATTTCACATTTCTGCCACAAAAGTCAAAGGCAGAGTTTGACATATCCTCCACAAAACTGCTTCTATAGGAGGAGCTTTCATTTATGGCACCAATCAGCACAATGTGCTTACATTTAAAGATCTGTTCCAAAGCATCAACTGCTCCTTTCCAAGGCAAAAATATTTTCCATGCTAAAAAAAGGGAGATAAAGTAGAATTTCTGCTACAGATGAGCCACATTAAATCATGCAGACCTGTTTTAACTGGCAGTGACCAAGCAGACTCCCACTATTTATCCATGAGAAGCCGTAAGCACCAGCAGGCAGAGAAGAGTTTCTGTTCATTGCAGTCAAAAAAAAGGAATAAAAAACAACTTCTCAATGTATGAAAGTTATGTGAAAATATTGCTTGAGAATCTGCCACTGATTTTCTCCATGAGCAGGACTCCGTATTCCATCTGTAAAAATAAAATGGTAATCTTCCCATTTGGCACACTTTTTATCCCACCCATGCCAACTGTAAGCTTTTCAGGACAGAGTCTCATGTTTATTATTTTTCTACCCACAAAGGGTCCCAGTTTCCACTGGGGCCTCTAGGTGCTGCTGTAATGCTAATAATACTAATACTCATAATTCTACTAGTGGCAAATTTAGCCCAACATCTTAGGCTTAAATAAATTAAAGGAAAAAAGTGGGTATAAAACAGCCTCCATACTCCTTCAAATTCTTCATTTTTGCATCTGCAAAACTCAGCTTGTGGATTGATATGCATCTTATATGTTGTATCTTGGGAATGTTTTCTCTATGAATCTCACAAAAAATTTGCAGTATGACTTGTGGATAAAAAAAAAAAGAGAGAAAAAAATGCTTGAAGCTGTACCACTCACCTCTCTCCTCCTTCACATGCAAGGCCAACTGCTGGTTTTTTTTTTTAATTCCCCTCTTTGTTTTATCAGTATGGTGCTAAATTACCAAGTTTGAAATTTCTTCAGCAAATAAGGGATGCATGCCAGAACACAAGTGCCCCGAGGGATCTGAGTCTTAGGGGAAAAAGCCCTTAATCTCCAAGTTTATAGGTAGCAGCACTTCCCTGAAATTGGAAAATGTTCAACTCATTTATGAAAAAAATCTGCCACAAGGATACGCTGATGTTCACAGCTATTTCATTAATAACCCATTGTGATCCATGGGTTATAGGATAGGTTTATTTGGACACCTGCATCAAATATATTCTCCCCCGTCCCTGCCCCAAATTAACCCGATGAGCAAAATCTTTTTAGAGCAAAGCAGGTAGCTCTTGGGGTGAGATTTTTCCAAATGCATCAGGCACCTTTGCCCATGTGTGACTAATTTATATGGAGCAACACTTCTCCTGCACGCCCAGGTGGGCTGCTGTGCACACACAGGGCCAGTTAAGCATTTACTGCTCAGGACGCTGAGCACAGCCAGGGTGGGGGACACGAAGGGCTCTGCCCGCCTGTGGTGGGGAGCCTGAGCCACTCACATGGCACCATGGCCCGAATACTTCATGGCTTAATCCCAGGGAGATTGCCCAAGTATCGGATAAGGATCAACTTTGCATGTTCCTCCACCAGCTGAATAAATTAACATTCCTGAATTTCAGTCCCTGGATTTATCTACCAAGCATGACTTGAACTGTTGACAGGGATTTAAATGTATTTATAGTTTCATAACAAGCCCATAACAAAAATTCTTCCTCTCCTACCCACATGTAAATGATGTTTAACACTATTGTCAGGGTTTGGCAAGGCAGTGATGTTTTGGAGGCACTGTGGATCCTCAGCCTGCCTTTAGCAGGGCATCTCTCTACTTGCAGGCAAGTGCCTTGCAATAGGAGGAGGATTAATCATCGCTATTAGAGCCCTCACTTTCCTTCACAACCTTCTCTTCCCAGGGATGATGAGTTAATTCAGCTGGAACAATGTTAGTTCATCAAGTTTTGTGGTTTATCTGAAAATCGAATGGCAGTAATTTCATATGGCAACTGACTTAATGCCCATTTAGTTCAGGTTTTAGACAACTCCGGTCGATAATCACAACGGATTTAACACAAAACATAGGGAGGGATGAAACTGTAACATTGGTGCTTTCAGGCAGGTTTTCTTCCCTGCTGTACAGCTGGTTGTGTTGGCTGTGTGCACGTGTGTTTCTGTGTGTAGAATGTGTATCCACTTCTTCTGAACCTCCCCTAGAACCATCCACACATGTGACACTTAAAATAGCAAATGCGAACCTGAAAAATTTAACATGAGTGTTTGACTTTTTATTGGGTGATAAATTGCTTCTTACTCTTATAAAGTCCACAGGTGTTTATGCCCACTCTCACACGCCTAGTTAAAACTTTGGCTACAACAGGAATGCTTTGAAAATAGCCAGTCACTCCTAAAATTGATTATTAAAATAGAATTACCTGTTATGCATCATGTTAATTCTTGTTGTGTAAAGTTCTGGTTTTTAACCCCTTCAGTCTCCTTTGGCCTGGCATTTTCTCTGCTTCCAGATTTTCTTCTCCATCCTTTTGGCTTGCAAATTTCATTTTCACATCATGAATAGTGCCTAAACCCAAATGGTTCCCCAGGACTTGCTGCCACACACCCCTCCTTGCATGGCTCTTCACATGCCATGAGGGCCCTGGGACTGGAAGGAGTCTTCCAAAGGATGTCCTCAGATTATTTGTCAAATGAGAAGGCTTGAAAATTAAAAAATCAGAAGAAGTGGAGGGTTAATGAACCTTATTTAATTCTTATGCACATAAAAAGGAAGCCTGCAAAATCCTTATATTGTGCTTCCTACCTCCTGAATATGATGTCTTCTCAGGGAGTATTTCTTAGGAATCTTCTATATTTAGGGCAACTTCTGCTAAAAGTTGTGTTTTCAGGCAGAGGAGCAGCAGCTACATCAGGTGGGAGCCTCTGGCCACCCCATGTGGAGCCTCTGTTGGCTTCATGGGTCCCACTGCTCCATCTCCAGATGAGCAAATTCGGGGAAGCAGGAGTAGGTACAAACCTGAGGGATTTGTTCAGTTGTATTTCAACAAGGATGAATGAGAGAGTGATAAAAAAACCCCAAACAGGTGCATTTTTTGGCATGTTGGTAGGGTTTGGAGGGCCATGCTCAACATCTTACTCTCTGAGTGGTTAAGAAAGAAAAGAGCCAGCACACGGGGAAATGCAGAACAAGGGCATCACCAATGGAATTTCCCAAATTCTCCAGGATTTTGGCTTCCCTTCAGAACATGAGAAAGGTGAAGCACAGGAAAACACAGCTTCTGAGTGGATAGGAGGCCAACACTCACATCAGTCAGCCTTGCCTTGCCTTGCCCTGGCTCTCATAGGTGCTAAGGCAAGCTGGCTAATCTGTGTTTCTCCCCAGACTTTTACCGTAGCCACACTTGTGCCAGACTCATCCAGCTGGGACTGTCTCACCCTGTGGATACAGTAACCTCGAGTGTGAAAATGGCTCAGGCTGGATTTGAAGGCTTCCAGACTCTTCTGTAAAGGAAGTAATGAACACTCCAAAGGAAAACAGCAACAGTCCTCAGCATCCGGCACCACAGCACGTGCCTTGGCAGGGAGAGCCAGGGAAAGGTTTGGAGGAGGAAAGCATTGCAAGGAGTGTGCTCACAGCAGGGGGTGGAACAGCCGCACTGCATCCCTCAGCATCAAATTTTGGGGTGTGCTGTGAGGGCCATGGTTTGTTTGCAGTAAGGAAAACATCTTGTCCTGCCACAAGGAAGGGTGTCTGCAGGATTTCCTCCCCAAGACAGGAGTAAAATCACCCAGGCCACCAGATACCAGTCACTGACACATTTTTACATCTTCCTGATTCATGGAGCAGGTAAATCTGCTGCGATTTCCCTTCTCCTGATTTGCAGTAGCACCCAATATCCAAAAAGTTTCAGACTCAAAACCCAATGGCACAGCTTGGTGTCTGCCAGAAAACTCCTTCCCACCAGGCAGCCCCTACTCAAGGAGTGTGGGTACCACCAGCTGTGATGGCACCCACACCCACCCTCACCCTTGGGATGTGCTGAAGATACTGGCATGCTTGGGTACAGGACATGAGGGCAGCAGGTCTGCTGGGATTACTCGCACCAGGGTGAGAATACAGAGTTGGGCTGTCAAGCTCAGATCGGGGTATGAAGGAACATGCTCTTTTAGAGCCCAGATTTCAATGGGAGAGAAAAAGTAGAGCCTTTCTGCTCAGTATTTGGGTAGTTTGGGTTCTGCCAGTAGCAGCCATCTCTCTTACAGACCTTAAGAGGGGGTACAGCAGTGCTTGTGGGAGCGCAGGGATGGTTTCATGCACACCTGGACCCCAGCACTGCCAGGGACACTCACGTGTCCTTACCGTGTATCCACCCTGCGTGGGCACTGTGCATTCCCCATGGATTGTGCTGTGATTGCTCAGCAATCGGGGAGAGCACACCAACACAGAGGGAGAGCACACCAACACACGCTCTGCCTCTGTGCACGGCTGGGGCTGCGTGTGCTCCGCAGCTCCCCGAGCACAGCTCTGTCCCCACAGGCTTTGCAGAGGTCCTTCAACTTTTTATTGCCAGCACATGCACGGCTGTAACTTTTTTGCAAGGATACGGGGTCGTTTATTCTTTTTCCCCGAAGGCAGTCAGTATTTTCAGGAGGGGGGGTGTGTGTTTTTCTGCACACCCCTCATTTCACACTGGTGAATGTCCCGCTCTGCCTGGCTGTGGTGGGGGAGAAGGGCAGCTTAGCAGGGTCCCTGACTCAGCTGGTGGTTCCAGGCTTTGCTGCCAAAACAGGACTCCCTCCACTGGCGAGGTGAGCCCCAGGGATCCCTGGAGCCCTGCACTGCCCTGGGGAAGCACTGATCCCCCTGCATCCCACAGCCAGGCTGGGGGGAGGAAACCCACCCTCCAGCAGTGCCGGCAAAGCCAGTCTGACCCAAGCAAATGAAAATAATCAAAAGTAATTAGAAGCGTGCTGGACTGCTCCTCAGAGATCTGTGTGAGAGAATAAACATGCCAGAGCCCTCCGAGCCACTGCAAAGGCCCATGTCTGAGCTGTTAGGTGCCCTGACCTTGTCCACATAAAGACGTGATTTATGAAGTGCAGGGCACAGCAGCAGGGCTTCTGTCTTCTCCAGGAGAACCAAATTACTGAGGTGGAGATTAACATGCTTTCAGTTGGGCCCATTTCCAGACCAAGGGAAATTTCTTATTTACATTTTTTTACCTTTAATTTTCTCCTCCTCTCCCTCACTTGAAAACTGCCTTTTGGCCGGGAGGGATGAGCCAGACAGCGTGTGAGGGCAGAAGGGGCAGCAGGGACAGGGCACTGATGTGGGGGGCACTGCAATGCCCACCCCACTCCTTCGTCAAGGGCTGGAAATTATCTGAATCTTTCCCCTGAAATCAGCAGCAACACTTGTGTTTTCACCTGATTTTATCTTTTTTTCAAGTTGATTTCCACAACACAGGGTGCGAAGAATTGATATGCAGAAACTGTGCTGCCTTCCGTTCTTGTTGTTGTTTCCCAGGTCTGTCCTGGAGCGTTTGGATATGTCAGAAAGCCCTTGTTTTCTGCGTGTTTGTTTCACTTTGCTTTTCCTTTCTCTCTCCACGTTAATGCACTCACCCAGTGTTTCAAACACTCACCACAGTCTTAGCCAGGATGCTCAGTGTTGTGTTTAGTCACCTTGAGATATATAACATTAAACCCCACTCAAAAAGGTGATTGTGAAGTGGCTTGTCTACAAACGAAAGGGTAATATTAAGCCTTATATGAACATTTACGGTATTTAAAAAATCACTAGTGACTTGTCTGATTTTCCCCCATTGTCCTCGGCAGCCTTTGGCCCCAGGAAGCCCATTAAACGTGGACAGTGCCGTTATTTCATCTGGCTGTGGCCAAGCTGCTTTGCTTTGCTTTAATGATGTGCTGGAATGCACGATGCCCATAGGGTCTCCATTAGAAGAACTTTTACTTCTCGGACGACCATGAAGTTAAAGGCTTAAAAGAGGCATCAATTTACAGCCTGGTGGGAATTACTAGCAGACTGGAGTACTAACTCCTGACTGCTCCACTAATAGAGCGACTTGTTTTAAATAAACAATTGCCAACGGGACCCCGTGGAAATGTTTGGGCCTCTTGAAGCGCCCACCGAACCGTCCGAGGGGAGAGGGGAAAGCCGGCAAGCGATGTTTAAAAGATTTTCGCTTGAAAGAAGAAACACATCGACGTGTGTTGATGTGTGTATCCACATCCCCGGATCGGGATGTTGGAGGTCCCGACCGGCGGCGGGGCCAGGCTTGACCCCCCGCGCCTCCCAGCCGTGAACCCCTCCGGCTCGGGGGCACGAGCCTTCCTCCCCGTCTTCTTCCTCCCCCTCCTCTGGCCTCGCTGGGTCACAGCCGAACCGCTGGGAGCGC
>WEKY01051539.1:0-32541 GCA_013390045.1 Picathartes gymnocephalus
AGTATATCATGTAAAATCTGATGAATAAGTAGCAAAATCCTTCTAGGGTAATTCAGGTGCATAGTTATAGTGAATAACATCACATTTCTACATGAAGAAGAATAACTGTATTGTTTACTGTTACTCAATATATGCAGTTGTGAATTGTTAAAATAAACCTTAACACAAGTTGACTACCTAGAGAATGAGGATATAGTGTAATAAAAGCAAGAAGAAAAAACTGAGAATTTAGAGGGATTTTTCTTAAAAACTGTAACATGTAATTATGTATATATATATGCACTTACATATATTTGCAGGCACTGCTGAAAGACAGGAGGTAGTTTTTCCTCAAGTAAATAATAAAATTATCTCCCAGATTTTGTGAGGTTCAAGTATCTTTCAAAAAGATGCAATTTCTTGCAAAAACAATGAAGATTTGAAAAAAAAAGAAGTACAATTTATTTACTCGCTGGGTTGTAACTGTCTGTCGAGAGATACAGTGAGATCCCCTCAAGAGCATAAATATTTAGACAAATTTTAGAATGTGTATTATATACTTGACAGAAGGTATTTACATGACAGCCCAGAGCTTAAGCAATCTGATATGAAATATTTCCCCATAAAACAAAGTCAAGTTAGAAAAAAAGTGCTGCTCAGCCACATAAAGAGGTTTGAGATTAAAAACATAAGCATTTAGAAAGAGATTAGCCACATAAGCGTTTGAGTCAAAATTGTGATAACCTTCATCCTACTTCCCAATTCGCTGGATCCTATGCAGGAGTTTATGAAAATAGAAGATGAACAGCACACAGCATTTACTCTGTGTCTTCTTTCACTAAGCTGTTTAATTGCCTGCTCGTTATCTGCTGCCCTCTGCTCCCAGCAGTGCCGCGTCCCAGGAGGGCAGAGAGGCCCCGGCATGGCAGGGATGCCCGTCCCACCCAGCCACGCGCAAGGTCCGGCGCTGGGCTAGGAAGCCCAGATCCCCCAGCTACACGGAGAAGGTGATGTCATGAAATGCTGCCACCAAGCAGCAACTTAGAGAAAAAAGGTGTGAAAGGTTTGTAAGAAAACAAATATCAAGAAGCTATCATGTGAGCATGGAGGACCTTTTGCACTCTTGTCAGGGAAAACAAGTAGCTCAGGAGAACTATATCAATTAAAAGAAGATGCAAAAGCAAAGTCCAAAGGGATTAACAAGGAGTAAACCCAGAGTCAAACACTAAATTGAAAATGCCTGGTCAAATAATGTAGGCTTGAACCATTTTTACTTGCTTTCATGCAATACAAAAATCAGATTCATCCTACCTAACTTTAAACATCTACACAGGATATAATCTCCTCCCAATGCAGCACTCCTAGCAGGGCCTGTGGCTTTCCTCTGTATGGGAAACCAGGGACAGGGGCTCTTCCAGCTCAGGAGCATTAGTGAAGCACCTGATGTTGGAACGGATGAATCCAACCTCTGTTAGGATGAATCACAAGAGGGAGTGGACTGTAAGTTATTTAGAAGAGGAATTGTTGGATACTTTCCTAAACACAATAGAACTTGAGTTTGAAAAAAATCCAACTTTAACTAAAAGAAAAAGATTCATGTAGTCCAGATTGTACACCAAATTTTACAATGGATATCTCCACAGAGGAACATAGATTTATTTTTTCCCTTGTATTTCAGACTGTTTAAATGTCTATTACTGAATTTTGTGAACTCGCTATATTTAGCTATATCTTTCAACATTTGAATTAATTAAAAGCTAGGAAATGAGGGTGAAAAAATGCTGAGGATATTTGTTTTTAAAGCCCCAAAACCAAAATTAAAATCCCAGCACATATGGACATCATGAATTTGTGGACTATAACAAACATAATACGTGTCAAAGAAATGATTTCTTATTCTGCTCTCCTTTCAAATTATAAAGCGATCTTAATGTTGAAAACAGTTGCCTTTTGTAAAAACGTGTCTTACGATATACACAGAATGGTTTGTTACCACAGACTTATTTATTTAATATATTAAGTAGTTCAGGGATGTAATCTTTATGTTTGCAGCACATAAAATATTGATTATTAATATTCTACAAAAAATTAAGGTGTCAACTAGTAAATTTCCACATACAATCTCTCCACTAAAGTCTATTTCCTTTATTTACATACAGCAATTCTCTTTTAAAATTTAAAAGTGGAATCTTAAAAGTGGAAAAATACAATTACAAAATGTTCTTCATTTACAATTAAATTCCAAGGTTGCAGAATACTGTATCTGTCCCAATTTTAGAGAACTGCTTAAGGCATCTGCCAACCAAGTTTCAAGAGGATTAGCTATAATGAAAATGCAATATATGTAAATACAATCACATAGTTAAATGTCAAATATTTCAAACACAATAGAAAAATTACAAATTCAAAGTTATCTTTTCAAACATAATTCTATCAACTCCTTTCATGAAAGATAAAAACTTGGAAACAGCATTTTTATACCGTAAAAAACATACAATGTGGCAACATATTAACTTAGCCTTCTTAATGTATCTCATTATTGAACTGAATGTGTTTTCTTTATGAACACACAACATACCCCATCTTGAACACCAATTTCACATAGCTCAGATTCACCTTGTAGATTCAGAAGAATCTTGTTCCTTGTGCTAAAACCAACAATAGTAAGGTAGAGTATGAACTTTAAAAAGCACATTTTCCTCTGTGCTCTTTGGGTATCTTGTTTACTTGACATGATGTACAATATTAGCATAGGAGAAAGAATACAATTACAAAAGAAAACAACATCACGCAGCTAAAACTCTTCTGACTTCAGACACATTTTTCTCATCTCTGGATGTGGTACAACCTTGCTGTGAACTATTAGCTTTCCACTACTTAGAGACAGACGGTTTCACACTGCTCAACACAGATTACTGCTGTCTATCTAAATAGGGCTTATGGTGGCATCAGCATATTTTATTAACTCAGAACCATAAATCCTATTCTTATGTGCTTTCAAAGACCAATACTCCTAGGGTCAGTTAAATTTACAACAGAGTGGCACCTACAAGAAAGAAGCTTCACAGTAAGGATATGCTGCTTTCCCTTGAAAATTCTTATAATCTATTTAAAGTTTAATAAACAATATTTCATCACTGAGACAAAGAAACAGTTGTCCAAGAAGATTTTTAGCTCATTGCAACATTACACAGTATCCCAATATACTTCATAATGCTTCACAACAGAGGTTTTCTTCATGTTTCAAAATTCCCCATTCCTGGCATGACATGCAGATCTAAACTTCTGCTCTTCTGTGAAGCTTTATTTACAAACATAAGCTGTTACTAAAGTTCTAAAATTTGGGGATTTGATTTTAAAGTAGTAAACCAATTTTAATCAACATCTTCTTGAATTGCGGACTGTTTACTATTTTATCTTTTATTGTAACACAACATTATTCACTAGAACTTCACTCTCAAGTAACAATATAACAATTCAATGCTATCACATCTGTGAAAAGAAAAACTGAGCTTTTAAGCTATTTGATTTTGTCCTATCAAAACTGCTGTCTTGTACTGATTGCGGAATCTACTTGATTTGGTATTTTGTAACAAAGAAGTAAAGAGACTACAAAAAGTAAAGAATCAGAAGTAAACATTTTGATCAACCTAATTCACTTTGAAAAAAACTCACCAAAACTCCTGCTGTTTCTTTTTAGAAACATAACTTGGCACTTAAAGACAAAATAAGAGCATGTGTGTGACTTGTTTACATCAGATATAAATAAATCCTTCCTAAACGTACAAAGTTTTCTTTTGATAGTCTAGGAATAATATTTAAGGAAATGCTTAAAACACCTAGCAAATACTTGGACTGTTTAGCAACCTCACCAATATAGCTCCTTAAGACAGCATGGTGATTTGCATCATATACAGACTTCTGAAAACACATCATCAACTCAACACAAGCATACAATTTTAGAATATAGAGAACAGCATGCAATTACACTGCAGGTAACAAGGTAGGTGTTGCATGATTATACGGTGCATCACTAGGAAACTGGGGAAATGTTGAGTCAGAGACACTGATAACTTGCATGATGTTCATGTCAGCAAAAGTATGGTTTGGAACAAACTAATGAACGGGGCTGGCCCTAAAAAAAACCCAAAAAACAAACCTATGCATGCTATATACTTTAAGGATTAAGACATCTAATAAATATGAAATTCAGGCAACCAAGTAAAATTACACAGAAGCCCCTTTCTTTAAATGCATTCCAGCCTGCATCTACATGAATACCATGCTGACTTTGAGCAAGCAGCCACACTCTCTGGTGTCTTATGTCTCAAACTTGGTTCTTAGTAGGTTTTTCAATTCAGAGATTTCCCAGTTGGGCAACCCCCACTTTGCCAACTGTTTTGTAAGAACACTATCCTCAGAGACACTGCTCACAGTGATGCAGGTGGTTCTTTAAGGCCAATCAGTGGTCCCAGAATTGTTAAGATGTGGCTAGTGGTCTTAACAGCTCACTACTATCACAATGGGAATACTTACAACCTCTTCTATCTCTGCCTTTTCACATCAGCCACTGGCTCCCACTGCTTACCTTATAAACTCTACAGCAACCTCAGAACCCTCTGTGAGCCAATTCAGTTCACAGAAAAGGAAGAAAGCCTACGCAGGCTTCTGCTAAATTTGTTTTTCAGTGTGTTGCTGAGTTAACTCAATGCAGAGAAGGCTCTACTGAGCTGCAGATGCAGCCCAAGGGAGGTCGCAGGCGCAGATGCAGGAGCCCACAGATGTGAGAAGAAGGAAGGGGATGGCAGACTGAAGGCAGGGGACCAGGGAAAAGCCCTTCTCTTAAAAACTGGCAATAGCATATCGTAAGAAGAGATCAGCTGTCTGTGAAACTACAACTCCACTCCAAAGCTGTCTCCAGTTCAGTATTTACAATGAACCAACTTTTAGTTCATTCATATGTTACCTCTTTGCTTTCTCAAGCACAGGAATTTTTTCTTCCAAAGACCCTTGCTCAGACCTGCTTCTCAGAAAATACTTGGGTCCACTGTCTGTATATGCCATTGGCTATCCAGTAGCTCCAACACCTACTGCAACCCTGGCCAAACAAGTTCAGATTCACATTTCTTCCCACTCTCACAATAATCCCTAGCTAAAACAATTTGAGGGTTACAGTCAAATTGCTACTCAATCTGTCTCATAGTAAAGGGTATCTAAATTTATATGCCACTTCCTTCCAGTTTACACAATGGAAATAAGAGCTAGGTTTGTAACTTATTTGTTTGTTTGTACTTACAAGAGGTGGGGAGGAAACAGAGAACAATAAAAGGAAAAAAAGAGCATTTTACTGAGCCATCATGT
Organism: Picathartes gymnocephalus; assembly: GCA_013390045.1. Classification (NCBI taxonomy): domain Eukaryota; kingdom Metazoa; phylum Chordata; class Aves; order Passeriformes; family Picathartidae; genus Picathartes; species Picathartes gymnocephalus. Next base: position 5,341 of record WEKY01051539.1, read on the forward strand.
GTCTCATATGACTGTTCCTGGATTTGCCAAATAGATTTACTACAGTTGTATGTACTCTGCTCTTACGCTCACTTTCAGTATGTATTAAAGCAGATTGCAAAAAACACAAGTGGAGACATAAAATTACTTTGTCAGTAGTGTGAGCAAAGGCTACCGCAAACCAAACACACAACGCAGAGAACTCTTAAATAACTTTAATGAGTTTTTGGAAGAAAGGTGTCACACTTTCTGAAAGTAAAAGACAAAGAGCTTAAGCAGATGGCATTTTGGCAGGTATTTGGAGAACTAAGCATCATTTGGTCCTGCTGATAAACTGCAAGCAAGACTCACAGGTAGACATTAACTAAAGGTCATCATTTAGTCATGGAAGCCAAAGACATCACAGGAGAACAGATGGGAACAAAAAAGTTACGAAAGTAGTAGAACCTGGCTTCACTGGTTACAATCAGAGGTTTCCAGGCTACTACATAGCTCCAACTTTTTACACAGACTTTTCAACTCAATCCTTGAATATAACAACTTTTCTCTAGAGAAATGGGGCTTTTGAGAATGACTTATCAAGCTAAAGCCTCTGCTGCCAAGTGCAAGACAAGATCCTCCAATGGACACTACATACTGTATATTGCCAGAGTCTGCAGGAGGCTGCAAGTCCAAATCCAGACACATATCCAGCTGCTGATTTATGTTTCTTGGTTGCAAAACCAACGGATTACTCAGTCCATCTTGATTCTCCCTACTCACAGCAAAGCACCGGCCAATTTTTTAGCCACTGCAAATATCCATGGTTCTTCTAGAGAAGCATCTGTATTCTCCCCTTGACAGCTGAGTGAGTTCACTATTAAAGGCATGATCTGTGGTACCTGGAAGATGTGGATATAACATCTAGAAACATATAAGATACTGTTCTGAACATAATGTCATTTTCATGCAAATTAAGGCATTATGGAAATTTAAACTTCAGTATGATGACACTAGCGATTCACACAAACTCCAATGCCTTACATGACAATTTGAGAGAAATTTTGTCCAGAGGAAAGAGTCCAAGTTTATTCTCTGATTTTACCTCAATACCAAAGGATCTCCCTTTTCACGTGACCATCTTGTCTCCCCTCTAAAATCCTGAACTGCAAGAACTACCTGGAAGAAGCTCCGCAGCAGATCTCAGTACACCAGCTCTGTGGCTGACTCCAGGTACAATCCTACTGCAGCTGAAGTTTACCTCCAAGCCCAGTCCTTCATGACTTCCATCCTTCCCAGCCTGCTCCCTTCCACATTTACTGGGTTACTGGATGGATTGTTTCAGAGCAGCATGAATCAGAAGGAAACTAACAATACAAAAACAACTACAAAAATTGAAGCATATTTATCAACTTAGCATGCTGAAAAGATTTGGAGAAATCTAAGGCATACTGGAGCTGATGCACAGAGATTACGCTGAAGTGAGACAGTATCACAGAGTTTACTGAAAATTTATCTCAGTCTCTGGTCTCTCTTCTGCAATTTTTCATTCCATTATTTTAAATTTACAGAAGTATCTCTGAAATCCTCCTTCTGATGATTCTTCCTACTTCTTTCCTAGTTCCAGTCCTTCAAATGTTGCCCCGCCTTTTGTATCTCCTTCAGAAAGAAGGGCAGCTTTCACATGGTACAAGTCACAGCTCTCCTGCTTTCATTCGTTCTGTTCATATTTTTTATTACTAGGTTTAACAGAAAGAAGGAACACGACAGGCTCCTATTGAACAAAGAGATTTACAACAAAAATAGAAAACTGAGATGGCATTAAGGCACTGGAGTTTATAGCTAGCTGCAGGAGACAAGAGCAAAAGAATACCTGTGAAAAAGTAAGGTATGATATTTAATGCCAAGGCAGGACTCTCAAAATCTTTAAATTTCTCCTTTTTGCTGTCTACAGTACTCAGCACTCAGAGCTTCTACTGTAAAATATTTCAAAGGTGTGTCAAGAAGCTTTACATGGATACAAGGGATTTTATTATAAGCCAACAAGATCTAAAAATATGCCATTTCTCTTGTAAGAACGATTTTTTTACTAGCTTATAACTTTTCACTTTCGACCAACAATATTTGTGCTACTGGGATTCACTGTGGTGATGCCAGTTCTCAAAATGTTAATACAAATATTTTTATACCAGCTTTCATACATTCCATGTAAACCTAACAGAACTTCATGCCTTAAAAGAAGAAGTATGTGTATTTCATATCAGAGATGGAATAAGGTTCAAAAATATATATCTGAAGTCTTCAACCTATGGACAAGGTTTTTAAAAACATCAAAAATAATGAATATTTCGTACATTCTGATGCCTCTTAATTTTACATGAGTTCCTAAAAGCATGTCATAATACTGTTTGAAATTACTAAATTAATTTTACTGTCCTGTTCTGATTCTGAAAGGTGACACTTGTAACATTCCTTAAATAACTGAGACCGAGACAGAGATGACAGTGGTGATTTTTCATAGAAAAGAGAACCTAACTTTGTTACAAGGCATAAGGAAGGACGCAAAAAGCCAAGCAAGAGCTGGAAATAACGCAAAGGTTGTGCAAGTCCACACCAATCTGGAAGAGCCATCCTCAGTGCCAATGTATCCAGGATCTGACTTTACAGTACAGGATGACTACAGAGCTGGCATCAAACCAAAAACCATGGCTGCATAGTTAAGAATCTTAACAGGGTTTGACTTGTATTCTATTCTGAGTTTTAGGAATGTTACACAAATTTGTCAGTCTCGAGAGTACTGTAACAACTAGAAATTCCTTACGAATGAATGCATGTTAAAGACCTTTGTACAGAAGGAAGGTGCTAACATAAAAGCACAGGAGAGGTGGTAAAGGTAAGCACTTCTTGTCAGAGGAAGAGTCCTGTCTCATCGGTCTCACCACCTCCCTTCTCTGTAGCTGTCCATTTCATTGCCAGTACCAACGGAGGCACAGGATAAAAGAAGGCAAGAACTTTGATGGCATTTCCCAGAGCTTCTCATATTCATGAAGCCCCAGTGCCCTGGATGGAAGGCAACACCTGCAAAACCTGCTATGAACGTGGAATTCCCACCTAAAACACTACTTCAGAAATTTAAATATGAGGGATGAAAAAGCTGGAGATGCACTCAGCTGCTCAGTTTAAACTAGAAATCTGTTTTCTTTTTTTTCACCACATCGTGTTTCCACCTAAAGCATGGGGTTAAGTCCCTCTGAACAAACCTATTTTAATATTAATCATATTCAGTGTTGAGGGCAAGCTCGATGGGAGTGAAATGGGCACACTTATGATGATAACTACTCAGAGAAAGTAGTGTATGGAGGCAGTATCAGGAATGTTTGGGGACAACAGGACAGAAACCGCCTCTTACAGGTAACACATTACTGAAACGGGGACAGCTACACCTGAAAATATCATACACAAGTACCAAAAGAGCAGTTAATAGATTCTTTGCCTTTGTAATGCAGGTTTTATATTACCTAAAATAATTCTTATAGCCACCAATGATTTTACAGTATCTAGCAAGTTAAAGTTACATTTAGGTTACTGTGATTTGTTAACTAGTTTTGCTTAAGATAATTTAATACATATTTTAAAAATCTAGGCTCAGACCTTCTTCACCGGATAGAAAAACATACAAAATGTTTAATGAAAGAGTAACTACATACTCCATTAAGCACATAATATTTTAACTATATGCTATGTGATCAGGCTACTAAATGGAACCATCATGTCTATGCCTGTCTATTTAGAGTTCCCATATTTCAATGTTCAACAATAACATTTCATCTATTTATTTATCTTCTTATGTCAGTCTCTCATGTAAAACTGCATACAGTTTACAACTGAGCAAAGAGAATGTATAATATACAAAAAAATAAAATCAGCATTAAATTTCAAACAGAGTATGACTGGCAGATGAGCAATTTGCCATTATAACATCAGTACCAAGGTTGTGCCCAACCTTAAGGACCAAACCCTCAAGAAAAACAAATGACATCTGAAATCATGGGTGTTTTGTTCCTTGAGGCCATTCAGAGCAAATCTGGCAAGGGTCCTATGCTGACACAAGAAACAATTCAGCTAAAAATTAAGTGGTAATAAAAAAACTCCACAAGAGGAAGCAAATACCATCTCTCAATAGCAGATCAAACTCAGCGGCTGAACAGAAGGCAGCAGAGGACAAACTGATTTGAGAATAAGAAATCATGAGGTCCAGAGATAGCTGTTACTAATTATGTATCTTAAGAGACAGAATCTTTATTTCCTGTTGGAGGACTCCAGAAGTCCGCTTTCTCCCTTCATGTTAGATATTAGCATTCTGTTAATTGGCTGAAATAGCCTGGTGTTGTTATTTTCCATAACTAAAAGAGAAGAATAGCAGACATTTTCTTTGGGCTTAATGCAAATGCACAGTCCTATACAGAAAGGGGAGCGGGATGAGAGGGGGAGGATTGAGATTCTGCCACACACTCTCTTTACTGCTGCCATCCTGTTTTCACAGGGGAGAGCAGTATTCATCAGGGGCCATGTACATTTTCTTTCTTCTCTTTTGTGCTGATGCTGACACACAGAGAGATTCCACAAGAAATGACAGCACTCTGCTAATTACCAAAGGACAACAAGGGCTGAAATTGTGCAGGTACATACTGTACCCTGCACCTTCCTGAGCTGCAGTGCCGTGCTCTACAAGTAAAGCTTGTGCTGCTTCTAGCCTTTGGAATTTTTCAAAATAATTTGTGCATGCTAAAGGTTACCTATTAGCCACTGGAATTTTTCATGATGTGCAGTCCACACGTATTTTCACGCTCTGAGAAATGTTTTATTACTTCAGAGTAGAGAAATTTTCTCCTTTGCAGGGCCAGTAAAATCTTCTACGGAGCGAGTGAGAATGCCAAGAAGGGCTTTCCAGGTGGTAATTTAAATCCCTCTGAACCACACAGAAATACACAACTTCAAAAAACCCAGAATGAGAGGACACAGTCTTAAGCTGCATCAACAGAAACACAGGCTAGATATTAGAAAAAAGTTTTTTACAGAAAGTGTAATAAAGTATTGGAATGGTCTGCCTGGGGAGGTGGTGGATTCACCATCTCTGGATGTGTTTAAGACAAGACTGAATGTGGCACTCGGTGCCATGGTTTAGTTGAGGTATTAGGGTTGGGTTGGATTTGATGATCTTGGAGGTCTCTCCCAACCCAGTGATTTTGTGATTCTGTGAAGTACATGGGAAAGTCAGGTAAAAACAGATGCAGAATACAATAATCATTATAGTAAAAATAAAATATATAAACTATACATGTTTCAGTTGAGTAACAGTCCACATGTACACTCACACCTTGGATGTCTCAAAGCTATTAAGCTTCTGCTATAAATTCCCTAGTGGATGGCCTCAGGTCTCCAGGTAAACTGCAATGCCTTCAGTGTCTCAGAAACCACAAAATGCCTGATGAAGATGAGGGTACAGAATAACAGAAATATCCTGAGTTCGAAGGGATTCATTAGGATCATCCCAGTCCAACTCCTGGCCCTGCACAAGGCAGCTGCAAGAATCACATCACGTGCCTGAGAGCACTGTCCAAATGCTTCTTGAACCCTGTCAGGCTTGGTGCTGTGACCACTGCCCTGGGGAGCCTGTTCCAGTGCCCAACCACCCTCTGGGTGAAAAACCTTTCCTGACATCCAACCTAAACCTTCCAGACACAGTTTCAGGCCATTCCCTTTGGTCCTGTAACTGGGAACCACAGAGAAGAGATCCGTGTCGGTCCCTCCTCCTCCTTTTGTAAGTTGTAGTCTCCTCCAGGCTGAACAAACCAAGTAATCTTATCTGCTCTTCATATGGCTTTCCCATCTAGGCCCTTCACAATCTTCCCGGTCCTCCTTTGGATACTCTCTAATTGCTTTGTATCTATTTTATATTGTGGCTCCCAAAACTGCACACTAGACTCGAGGTTCATCAAATTAAAAGATCCTGCTTTGGCCATTCGTTGTAAATCTTGATCAATCTCTATGCACTAAGAGGCAGCAAACATTGAGAAACCTTTAATCCTTTCAGCAATAGTGTAGAGGCTCTGCCCATGCTAATAAACCAAAAGGGCCAAGATACAGGCTCAAGTGCTGAATCTGTGAATACAAAAACATGGTACTTGCTTGTGCTGCCCTGATGCCAAGTGTCTGAATGAAGAAACTTGCAGGACTGAAGTTTAGGAAGAAAAACAGAGATTAAGATAATATGTGGCCACAACTGTAGATGTTTCCCTCTACAGATACCCAGACTTAAAAAATGTGTATGAAAAATACAGACCTTCAATTATCCCAGACTTCTCACACCTTCATGGAAAGGTGGAGCCACACGCGGGCTGTTAGGAGGTTACAAGCAGTCCCATGTAGCTGTATATTACAAGGTTTAAGTCAAACCAGCCACTAGACAAATACCTTAACAAGCCTAATAAACCTTTTGATGAACCTGGAAAAGGGCAGAAAATTGAAGCTCAGTCCTTTGGTGAGCATGAGCAGACATGCGTGACAGACAGGCTTTTACAGAGCTGGGGGAGAGGACACTGGAACTGGTAACAAACAAACATATTAAATGTCAAACATCCCTCTCTGGAATTTGTAGGGACTGGTCTAACTGAAGGAAAGAGTAATGCTCTCACTTGTACTCACAAAACACTCACAAAGCTCTTAGAAGTCTTCAGCACCCACACAGTGACAGTGGAGTATTTTGAGAAAGTGGCAAAAGTCAGAAAGATTTATCTGTCAGGCGTCACTGTCTGACTGGGCAAGGAACTGGAGGAGTATTGTCCTGTGGCCTCACACTGCCACCACAGCAAAAGTCTTCTGTAGTATAAGAAACAATAGCTAGACAGCTGAAAGGATCCAGAGTGGGAGATCTCACAGAGGGGAGACATACTTAGTGTTAGGTGATGTGTGGCACAAGGCATCGCAGAGGTTAGCTGGGAAGTGTATTGTCAGAAAAAGAAAGCACAGACTAGAATCTGTTCACAGACAAAAGAGCTCTCACAAATTGAGAGTTAATAGTTTCTCCAGCGAGCCCAAGGATTTGCAGTAATATAATTTTTGTTTCAAGTGTTCACCTTGAGACCCAGATGCTTGGAAAGAGACTGACACATTTGGAGAGATTCAGGTTTTGCACCTTTGTGGCACTCCTTATCAAGGAAACAATTGTAAAAGTAAATGAAAAAAGGCACACAGGGACACAAGTTAACAGGAATGACTATCACCACCATGATGAAAACTTCAAGGGTGACAGACAGGACATATGGAAAGAACCCTGAAATGAACACAGTTACCATCTGAGAAGAAAATAAATTATCAACGAGAGGTCAGATATATAAGTATATGACAGTATGCACCTACAATAGTAAAAAGTTACAGAACACATACTGAATATCCATATAAATGCTGTCTAAATCCATACCGAACTTCAGCAGGAACAGAGCGCCAAAACACCCTTCCTTCTGGCAAGAAGCAGTATCTGTACAATGCACTCTACTGGGGTGTCCTGCAACTGGCTGTAAGTTACCTGGGATGAAATCTTCGCTTGTCCAAGAATTGAAGAAAGAGGAAATACCTAATAGGAAGACACTGACAGATGTCTGGAGCCAAGCTAAATTAATCATCATAGGAATGGACAATGCGGATTGCCCAGAAGATTCTATGACATTTACATAGACTAGAAAGAATGTTCTGTCAACTGCCTGTGCCTCTGACCCCATTACAGTACAGTCTCCCAACATGTAAGGGAGGAAATCTACATCAGGTGATATCAACAGTCTTATTTACAAGACAGAACTCCAATGAGGCAACTGAACAGGCTTACTTCCACTCTCCTGAATACAGCAACTGCTTCCAAGTATGAGGAGCTAAGAGGGATGCAGAGCAAGTCCTTCCCTCCTGGAGCGTGCTGTTGCTTGCCAAGTCCTCCTGGTGGCAGAAGGAGAGTAGGCTGGAGTAGAACATCTGGCTCTAAAATAACCCCAAAGTGGCCCCTCTCATGCAAGATGTCCATGCATCAGGCTTTATCATGTTTTTACTTCTTTATTAAGGGAAAGCCTAAAATAGTTTGTGACCACTTAAGCAGGTTCTTGAAGTCACTCTGGTCCCTGATGCAGAAGTAGGACAGGCGAACCTGATATGATCAACAATCAGACAACACTGTCAAGATGTGGTTACCTTACACACATTCATGGGTAAAATGAAAATTTATACTGCAGAGGCAAATAGGAAGACCTTTTCTTACCGTAGGGCAAAAAAGCTGAAAAAATCACTGTTGCATCATTAGCAGGTTTTTCACCTCAATAATGCAAACTCTTCCTGAAGAGATTTCTGTATCGATCGCATCAATGCAAACTGACACGGTGATAACTGAAGCAAAAGCTTTTATAAAAGAGATATATATACAAATTTGAAAGAGATTTCTCAAATACATTATTTGAGAATAATACATAATATAGAGATAATATATAAATATGCTTACCACATAAATGCAAGTAAAGGACATTGTGAGATGCCCTTCTGACAACCTAAATGATCCTGTGATTCTGTGAAATGCCTCAACAGGGAATATGTATCAAATTTCTTCACTGTAGCAAGGTATTTTATTCAAAATTTTCATTTCAGACATTAACTGAACATCAACTCATACAAGGACATGGCTTTATCTTCACAGTTTATTACATTATATTACTTTACTTGTCCCCACATTTCTTTTTTCACATAAACATTTCTCTCCATTGTTTTTCTTTTTAAAATTCAGTTACTTAACTGGTGCTTGATGATGAGGCTTAAGAGGAAGCTCTCATATGAAATCATAAAGTCTTTCATGTTTGAAATTAAAACAGTTGAAAATTTAAGTAAATTACTGAATTAAAAGCCAGAGAAAAAAGCAAAATTTCAAAATCTCCTCTCAAAAAAACAAACCCACCAAAGTTTTGGGACACTATGTTATTTAAAAAAATCAAAACTGGAAACTTCAGAGCAGCATACTCTTAATGATGTCAATCTGCATTCAATTCAAGAAAGATTAACGCTGCCTCACTTCTGTTGGTGTTATTATGCTAGGAAATAGTGCTAGTTAAAGGTAAGTCTGTCAAGTCAACTTTAATAGTAAAGACATAGCTAAATGAAAGACATAAATAATTCATTATAAGAGGCCCGATTTTGCATTATTTCTGTATTACTTTTAAGTTGCAAGTTACTCTCATGGATACCAGAGACTGGTATTTGAAGATTCTTATGACTTTGGGAACTGTTTTGAGCATTATGTTATTGTCTTGCTTTTAAGAATTAAGGTATCTGAAAGTCCAAGGTTCCCATCTCCACCCCCACACTCAAAACACATAATATGTTACAATAAGAGGAAAACACATGTACATTTTCAATCTGCGACACTGTTATCTTGTAAAACCTTCTCTAAAATAAAAAACATGCTTCTTTAAATGACTAGAGGATGACGAAAGTAAGATTCCTCCAAATGAAAGTAAGTGGAATTACTTACAGAATTAGTTTTTTGGTAATAATTCGATGTATATTTTGTCAGTATATAAGTTCTATGTTTATTAGTAATATAAGTTCTATGTTTATTAGTAAGAACATTTCTGAGACTAAGAATTTTTTTTGCATTTTACGATCAAAATGTACATGCAGCATATTGAAATTCAAACCATTTTAAATGCTTTAAAATCCTTGCCTTCATCAGCATACACCTTCATAATTTTGGCAGAGACACTTTGATAAAGTTTTATTCAAATCACATGATAAGAAAATGTCATTTTATTTCATACACAGTAACCAAAAGGTTTACTGGAGGAACAAAGTGATTATTTTGCATTTCTAAATGCAAGATGGTATTCCTATATGGCCTAAATACAGTATTTTTTTCCCCAAATGATAAGCCTAGCCTTTAAAACGCTGTTTTTACATTGTAGCCTGTACAATAAAATGATTCTGCATTCAGCTTAGAGATCGTCTGTCTTTGTTTCAGTCCTCCTTCAGGCCAAAGAGGTGCAGAAGTCCCTGAGGAAAACAGCTACACAGATTTTACCCAGAAAAGCACAACTCCCCTTCCCTGCCTCGTGTCTGACTGCTGAGAGCTCTGCCCAAGCAGAGAGGACAGAGATGCGGGAAGGCAGCAGCAGCGCCTTCGGCAGAGGTCCCACGCACTCCGTGCTGGCAGCTCCTCCCGAAGCCTTGGATCGTGCCAGCTCCCGAGTGCCCGCTCCTGCTGCAGTGCCTGTGGCTGTCCCCCGAGAAGACAGGCCACCCTGGCTGCCAGCCATTTCACAGACCTGTCCTGGGCCCAGAGATGCACTTTCCAGCACAAAAGTGTGCCTGCTGGTGTGGCTGCCACCACCACCCATGTACAAACTGCTTTTACACCATCTGAAGTCTAGTAATACGCAACGATGGATGATATCTGTGGATACCGGAAATAAAGTTTACAGATTTAAATTGCTTTAAAACAAGCAGTCCACATGGATTCTTTGTAGTACTTTTCCATATCAGAAACCAGTGCCCACCAAAGCAGATTGATAAGCAAGTTTATTTTAGGCACTCTTTGAACCATGGATGAAGCAAAACTTAACATCATGGTAAAATTCAGTGCCATAGATATACAGAAACAGAAATATAAAATAATCAGACTGTCTCAAACTGTTTGAAATAAAAGCTTATGTTGACAGAATGTACCATATGTACCATATTGAGTCATCTCCAAGTAATGTTGGTCAAGTTCAATTAAGTAGAACACATAATTTCAGTGAGCTGCAATCATCATTGTTTCAAATTAGCATAAGTACAATATTAATTACGCATTCCTGGAAAGCAAGACGAATTAGGTGTAAAGGGGGATATGAAATATCCGTGATTAGAAAAACTCCCTGCAAATCATCTGCAACACTGTTATTATAGGCTAATTTTTTTTCTTAATTTGACATGTTAAAGCTTCCTTCCTACCATATGTGTAAGACACTGAAGAATTTTCAGACCGATAAATCATAGTATGACAAGACCATCACGTTAGGCAACTAAGCATGTCTCTTTTGCCACCCTCCATTTCTGTCAGCTCTCCTGAGCAGTTCAGTAAATCTTCCAGTAGAAAACGATAACATGCCACCATTTACGTTCAAATGATATGCTTTTTAACCAGGATCTGATAAACAAGATCTGAAGCACTCCATTAAAGCTTTCCAGAAGTCCTGCAACCACTTCACTTGAATTAGACACGGTGTATGATGCAGTCATTAATTGAAAAGTTCTTAGATCTGTATTTAGTATTCATGTCGTCCTCTGCATCTCTCTACCATACAATTTTTAACAGACCAAAAGTTTTGTAATAGTAACACTGGACAGCCATGTTAAATGGATACCTGCAACCTATGACCTGTAAGTGGGACAATACCTTAGACATTTTAGAAATCCCATTTTAGCAGCCAGCAGAGAAAATGTGGGGTATTTCTGCTTAGAAGGAGGTTAGCACTGTACCAGGTAACCCTGCAGACTGCCCACCAGAGAGGGATTTCATTGGAACTGGCTGATGAAGAAACTAGAGTAAACATCAGCAATAATATGGCTCTCAGTTCTCTAAAGAGTTCTAAATCCAGTAATGGCAAGTCCAGGCAGCAGTTTTCCTTTCAGGCCTTCTAACAGAACTCCTAGAGAGCATGTGCTAGGAGTACAGACTTCCAAAAAATAAAAAAAGTAGGCAAAACAGACAAAATAAGAGCTTTTAATTTCTTCATATGTTCCACAGACTTCTAGTTTTCGAAATTAACGGTAAATACAAGAAAATAGAGAGAAGAACTACTGCTGCAAAATGCTTTACTCTTTTTTTTTTTCTCCCAAAGAAATGTGAAATTTTTGTAGAGGATGAAGAATAGGTTTTACTTAAGTTTTTAACAGTTTTGGGCAGGAACTGAGATGCAGCTAAAATAACAAGGAAAGGTAGAGAGATCTTTGTTATATTCTTCTATTGATCCAATTAGCTATGGAAAGAAAAGCCACAGCATTAAACAAAGAAGCTTCTCTTTAAACTTGTTCCACTGCAGAGAACAGTGCTTCCCTTCTATATTTTCTCCTTGTTTGGGTTCTCTGTGCTTTTAAATGCGCCACAGTACGTGTCTGATAATCTAGCCGAATTTTAGCTCTCTTTAATTTCTTTCCACCACAGCACCATAATCTTTGGGAGCTCCTTCCCATAAGAACCACAGGCAGAGGTCAGTGATCTTGGGACTGCCCAACAATTTGGGACCCTCTCTCCTTTTTCGGCACAGCACAAGGCTTTCTACTTCTCTGGGGGCTGAGCCCAGCCAGGACTGGTTTCAGAAAGGTTTGAGAGAAAACAGACACTTACTTGTCCTGCTTCCTCTCACTCCCATCTCTTCTAGTGGACACCCCATCTCAGATTTCTTGTACTAGCCCCCAGTTCTGTTCCTCACCTGCTGCTCAGGGAACGCACAGGAATCCTTTCTTCTGCATCATGAAAGACAATTTAAGCAGAGGACAGGATTTACATTGAGGAGAGGAAAAGATTTCTACTTGGAGAAGATGATGGGAAGACAAGACAGTGACAGCATGATACTGCTGCTCCTGAAGTCCGCATCAACTTTTACAAGTTATGATGGGAACGAAAGCATGACATTATGATGGAAATTAGTAAAAACAGGAAGACAATCCTCTGAGCTGGAAAGAACCCACAAGATCATGAAGTCCAACTCTTAAGTGAATGGCCCATACCAAGATTGAACCCACAAACCTCATAATTATTAACATCATGCTGTAACAAACTGAGCTCATCTCAAGTCTACCATCAGTTACCTTACCTCCAGGACAATTAGTTTATTTGAGAATGAAGACTCAAAGAAGAGAGAACCTTCCCATATGACTATCAGCAGTCAGCTGGGAAATCAAGAGATTAGCTAAAGATCTCAGCTCACAATAAAGCCTTTGTGAAACTTTCAGATCATACCATATTTCTTGGCATAGAAGTCTCATGGAGAGAATTCAACAATAATTTTACAATGAGGAGAACAAGCATATATACCTATGCTAAATGTAGCAACACATAATGTTTCACAGGATGCGGAACACCTTCCTGGGAAATAATAACTGTGAAAGCATTACAGCGGTTAATCAGCATGAATGTGAACTAGCATGTACAAGGGACTAATGTGATGTCTGTACAATCAAGGAAATTGCAGAGGCAATGGTACCTGAGCATTTGACACTGGGATCACTCCTAATAATCAGGGTCACTAGTCTGACAGCCACAACTCAAACAGAACACTGCTCCAATGGGAAGGATTCACAGAACACGCTTTAAGTATGATGAAATGACTGAAAAACAGGACTAGATGTGAAAAAGTCAATCTGTTTACAAAACAGAAGATTATAGGACAGTTAACCACAGCCCATAAGTACCCAAACTCAGGGCAGAACCTTAACACTGCTTTTTTTATTCCTCCCTCTCCTTCTCCAAGAAAGGTGTAGCAACACCCTGGAAATCTGAAACAAGATAAATTCTTGAAGAAGAGAATGTAAAGACGAGCAAACACTGAATTCCTAACCACTACAGTAGACTGCTGAGGGCTGCAAGGGATTTTCTATCACTGGAAATTTTCCCTCCTTTTACCCTTGCCTCCATTGAGATCAGCTGTTTTTTTGAGAGGGATGATTTACTGCAGTCTTTATTGGCATTAAAGCAGAAATGGAGGAAGTCCTTGCCACAAAGGAAGTCATACCCAAAGATTACAGTAGTTCTTGACAGGCTTAAAAGCTCTTAAAGTAGGACAACAATAGCTCAAACCTCTTTTAATCCTTTATGCCCTCATGAGACGCTCATCAGCAAAGATCACCTGCCAGGGACTAAGACCCTGCTCTATTCCATGCCATATAAACACAACGTGTAGGTAATCCCTGCCTGGGAAAGTTGAAAACCCAAACGCATGACAGAAGACAAAACAGGTGGATTCAGGAGGAGAGCAGGAGGAAACAAGGAAACAATACAGGTCAGCAGGAAAGGCAGGAGCCCTCCTATCCACAGCACATTCATTGTCACGTTTTCTACAGGCAACACAGCAAGGGACAGTTTTAATGAGGGATTTGAAGTCAGGAAAGTTTAGACCTGAAATAATCTGTAGAGTTTAGATTACCAAGTAGAGGAAGTTCCCAAAGACTGTCAAGGGCTCTCCATCACTAGGAGTATTTTAAAACAATGTTGATTTATTTTCCCCAAAAAGATATGCTGTACTCTAGATAGAAATTAATTCAAGAACTTCTATAGGTACTGTTATGTTGAAGATCACAATGGTCCTCTTTGGCTTTACAGACTTCATTTTCCAGGTAACTTCTGCTCCTTTAAAAAGATGCATTAAAACAAAATGCATTTAAACAAAATTATTCATATCAGTATATGGAGTCCCACAAACCCAGTAAAATTATTTAAAGGATTTGTCAGCTACAAGACCATCCCTACATTCTTTTGCACTGTAGCTTTTTTTTTTCTGCAATGAAATATAGAAACCAATAGAAAAGTGACTTCACTAAGCCCACATGCCTCCCATACAATTAGGTCATTTACACCACTGACTGAATGATCGAGTTCCTCAAGGAGGATCACAGAAATATCACAAGAAAAAAATGACAGTATCTCATTTGTGCCACACAACTTACTTTGCTTTAGAGAAAAACACAGAAACATAATCACAGTCTAGGATATTAAAGAAAGAAGAAATATGAAATCTCCATCAGAAAAGATGGAGACCATTTGGTAGCACGTTATAAGGACATACATATTTAATAGGAACCTAAAGAAAGAACTTACATTGCCTTGAAAAAATTATTTGAGTTCTCAAGTGCAAGTCAAGCAGCTTCAGACAGTATTCAGTCAACCAGAAAAACACAGAATAGCTGAAGCTGGCTGGGACCTCAGAAGTTCTCTAGTCCAGTGCTGCTCATAGCAGGCTTAACTGTGAGATCAGACCAGGTTACTCAGGACTTTCAAGGGGTCAAGAATCTATTACTCAATTTAGGAAGCAAGGACCTAACATCCCTGATAGAATGACCACAGCCATCACATTAAGCAGTGAGCAAACAGACTTATAAACTAAATAAATTTGTATTTATCATTTACCCATTGATGCATTTCAAAAAAAACTGTGTGTGTACACCTCCTAAAACTACAATGTGGAGAAGGTTTTAATCATTCAAATACTATTATATTTACAACTGCACATAAGTTCCTCTTAAGAGCAAGGTCACATTGTTGGATAAATTACCTAAACAGTATGCATTTGTGCATTACAGTGCCTGTAGAAGAATTTCTAACTAATCAGCCATGGCTGGCATCTGTGAAATACCTGGAATAATAAAAACTACCGTTGAGAAAAAAAAAAAAACCTCTGTGAAATAATGGTTTTTAAATGGTCTAATTAACTTTAAAAGCATTAATTCTGATAATAGAATTAATTTTAATGCAAGGATCAGCATTCTGAAGTGTTCTCTACAGGTCAAAACAGATATTGTCTTGGTTGACTTTTTACAAGTTTATTTTGCATTTTCACTGATACAGACCTAAAATATAGTAACACAATGAGAGTTGCTGAAGTCGACCAACTCTTGTAATGCTCTTCAAAAAGATTTCCGGGGACATTCAGACAATATATGATTTGCCTTGTGAGCAGACACACTCCAATAAGAGTTTTTACTATAATAACTTTTGTGGAGAGTGTGCTTAGATCACTCCTCTAATTTGGCATAGGAGCTCACACAGCTAAGTATGTTTAGTACATTTCAATTTTTAAAAATCTTAAGATGTGTATTTTGAAGGACGGAGGAAAACAGAGAAACTAACATATATATGGATTATGTACATGTAAAGTCTGTAAAAGTCAGCTTTTCGTCTTTTGAGTAATAAACCCCAAGTAATAAACATCTCTTTGGGTAATAAATCACAACCCCATTATTCAGACCTCAGTGATGCTTAGCTGTAGTGTAGAACCATTAAGTTTGAGGTAGGTGTGACAAGTCCTTCACCTAAGCAAGGCTCCAACATTGCAGTTTTAAGACTCTGCATGGAAGCAGCTACACTTTTGTATTTGACAGGTACTAGGACAAAAAGTCTTGAAAGTCTTGTCCAGTGACAACATTTATACAAAAGCAAAACCCCTTTTAATGTTGAGGCAATAAGGGAGCCTCTTTTCCAGATGCATGGTACTCTGGAGGAGGGAAAGGAAATACTTAAAATCATTTCCAGATCAGAGAAAGTATTAGAAATCGATTTTTTGAAATCCTGGGAAAGAAATTACATACTGATGATCTATGTGTATTTGTCAATCTCTTAGAATTACATTTTTGAGACAAAGAATAATACATTTTTACTGTTAGGTGTCTGAATGGAATAAGTTGCCCACAGATGTTGTAGACTCTCCATCAAGGCTGAAGACCCTGTATTCCTGGAGAAATTAATAATGCAACCTGAGGAAATCCAGGACAACCTGCTTCAATTTGCATGAGAAGAGAGGCTGGACTAAGCAATCTTGAGAGTTCTCTTCTCTTTGCGGGATAAAAAAGTATTGCCAGGAAGTTATAAAATATGGGACTGGAAATGATTGCCGGAATGAACTAAATGAATGTACAGATTTGGTTACAGAATAAACTATGAGGAGTATGCTAATAATAACCTTATCATTCCAGTTGCATGGAAAATACCAAAGGGAAAAAAACCAGCTAGTTGGGTTGGTTAAAATTTGTAACTAACTGCAGCAGGATGAAGCAAAAGAAAAATTTAAAAGTAGCACTCCCATAAATATAAAACAAGAAAAAAAATTTTAAGATGTCCCAGGCTACTATTGTCAATAACACTGAAGCACTTCATCTGAAAACTGACTGAGGAATCTACCCAGGAATTAAACAGGTATTGGAACTCAAACAAGCAAAATAATTTTAAAAGGCTTCTCTTAGATTCCATCTACAAGTTTTCTCGGTACTGTGCAACAAGCAGGCTTGAGGGTTTATAGATCTAGTTAGGCAAAAAGATGGTCATAGGATTAGAAAGAACAATCTGAGTGACCATGTGCAATCTTTTGCTAACACAATTGTATCACACCAATTTTGCTGATAAGACTCCCTGTTCAAAATCTCCAGTCCCACACGCACTACTTAAACTCTCTCTCTTCCAGCTCTGATTTACCCATAGCTAGTTTACACTAGTTTTGTACTTGTTCTAACAATGTCCTTTAGCTTAAACAACTCTTCTTCCTATATGATGCCTTCTCTGCCTTTCCGTACACACTTATAAATATGAAAGAGATATCATATCCTCTCTATCAGTCTTAGTTTCATGAAGCCAAATGTGTCACACTTTCTTAAGTCTCATCTTGCAAGATAAGCTTTCCATTTCCTGATCACCCTCACAGCTTGTCTCTGTTGCTGTTCCAGCATGAATTTATTTTTCCCGGGAAAGAAAAGAAGTGTTAGGGCTAATAGCTTGTTTTCCATCCCAGTTCATCCACAATACTCATGTCACGTGACCAGAGTTGCTGTTCAGATTTAGGCAGCGTCTACTTTACACTGTAGTTAAAAATATCCCCAATAATTACAGATTCAGAGTATTATTTCAAACATGGTTACAAACTACTGTTCACAAGCACTAACTTGGGAAAACAAACACACAGTGTTGATTTTTATCACACGCTTAAGTACTATACAATCTTTCACAACCAAGTGACCACCAAGAAAATAAAGACTACTTCTTAGTATTGTAATATATTCCTTCTAGTAATCCATGCCATTTTATCTGTAAGGACATTATAACACGATTTTTGGATTATACAAACAGGATTTTTGGATTATGCATATACCTGTGCACTCAGGGAACGTTACAGCCTCCAGCTATAACAGGTAAAAGTTTGAAAGAGTGCACATGGAGGTAGCTTTTTTCACTCCTTACTTGTCTGAGAAGTTTCTTTTTAATATGCCAACTTTCCTACACCAAGGAAGACACAACGAACCCCCAAAGATGAGGTGAAGGTGTTCTGGTAAAGGCAGCATCTCACACTGAGATTGTAGAGATAAGTAGTCTGTCTGCAGTTTAAAGCTTGGGGAATTTAGGTATATAACTTCAGCATTTCCCTTTGCCTTCCTAGTGTCACCAACTGTCAACAAACATATAAGCAACGTCTGACTAAAAAGACACACATACACACACTGTGCAAAAAGCAATTGCATCCTCCACATACAAACCCACACAATACAGCTTCAACAACTGCAACTCCTCTTGGTTTTAACAGTTCACTGAAGAGTGACTAAATGGCTTACAAAAGTGATGGTATCACTACTTGAAACAATAAACATTCTGCAAGCAATTACTAAAACAAACTACAAAAGACCAGTCCTGAATATAAATTATGTCTTTATAAACAAGACATGCAACAAGTACCCCGTCTCATACTTGAATATACATGAGTATTATTAAATATTGTGCTTCACCAAACTAAAGTCTTTATTATGACAAAATATTTAGTCTTTGTTTTGAAACAGACTTTTAGAAGATACTGTGGCCCCTTCCGAATACTCACATTTTTCAGCTAATCAAAACCAAATGATCCTGTGCTACACACACTCTCTAGATTCAAAAAGACACTTGTCCATCAGCCTGACAATGAACAGACACATAAAAAAAGCAAGTTGTTCCACTCAGTACAGGTAATATCTTGAAACCTCTGGCTGGTAGTGACCGCATCTGCTGTAGTAGCAGTTATTAACTGATTGTCAGATTAGATAATAACTCATCCATTCACTTCCAGATTATCTACCTAGATAGGGCATCATGAAGAGAAGTATCTCACCAAAAAAACAAAAAAAAATTAGTTTTCTTCTGAAAGCTTTCTAACTATCTCAGAGAGGTACCACACACAACAGTCTACCTATACTAATATTATGTTACACTCAGAGAGGTTATTGCTGTCACATCTTAGGTACACCTGCCTTTTTTTAAACTTGGGAGAGACAAAACATCTCTACTTAAATGATATTTTTCTTAACAGAGTGCACAGCTAGCGTATTTCAGCCACCAGCATGACAACCTTCATCAGCTCCATATGAAAACAGGGCCCAGAAATCCTAATTCAAAGTGCCGGTAATTACAGCACTTACAATTCACCCCGTACCATGGAATGTGATTTTTATCAGTGTAAATGGAATAGTTTAAATTTAAAACAACAAAGCGGCTTTTAGATTATTGTTTTCCAAAAAATGTAAAGGAAAAAATTAACTCACCATTAATGCTTTGGAACTAATAAGTCTAATTTTTAAGTGTAGTGAAGCAAATGGATACTTTTGTACTGATGTGAGTAATTAAAGTACAAGAGCTTCACAGACTCAGAGATGTAATGCAGCCCTTTTATCAAAAGCAGTCACTCTATCTCGGCCTGACAGTTAACAGCATATGATCTAGTAAACAAATACTTTCACACAGTACAAAAGTGCCATTAAAGGCCAGAACTGTCAACACAAATTCCATTCTTGCAAGAGAAAAAAAATACATAAACTGTTGATCACCTCTGGTTGCCTTAACTAGCATGGAGGTTGTCATGGAAACATTTCTGCTAAGTTCACAGTGATGAAACACAAACACTTCCAGTTTAATTGCTATTAGGTTTAGCATACCAGAGTTTATTTATACTCAAAGAGCATTATGATAAAATGCAGTAGAAAGTAAAGCTAGCAATGATCTGGCATAATAAAGCCAATGGATTTAGAAAAGAAAGGCAAAAAAAAAAGAAAGACAAGGAAAATAAAGCCAAATAAGATGGACTTTTTTTATTAGGTTGAAACACGACAAAAGTGAATTACCTCTTTGCCAAAAATACTAATTAAACTTTCAGATAGAACATAACTTGTCCATGGCAGTTTAATCTAACTATATTAACATTAAAGAAACAAAACATCTTCAAACAACGCAGTATATATTTGAACTATAATACATATGTAAGTATTTATTATACAGATTCAATACATATTCTTAAAAAAAAATTGCAGCATCATGTGAACTTCTGCAGCACACATCACATGAATCCCATGTACTGGCAACCTCTTTTTTCCAGATAAAATAGACCTAGTCCTGCTATTTTCTTACCAACAGAGTTCCTCCAGCATAAGTGACAATTCTGTTGTCCTTGCAGACAAATGGAGCTCAATGAGATTTCAAATAATAGACTTGACTGACTACATGAATGTAAGTCAGGGAGAGCTTAATTTTATTTCATTACAGTTAATGGGGATCCACTTTTATTTTATTAGAATTAAACAAAATATAGAGATGCATGCAAGTTACTAACTAAAATCTGAAGGTCCCCTTCATTATAACCGGATTTCATTTTTATAATAATACTACATTCATTCTTAGTGCGTGATTTAAATTAATGCAAAAGCTTTAATAAATTCCAGTGACTTTTTATCTGTTTTCATTAGCAGAAGTTTACTCAACTCAGCTGACAGCCAGCAACACTGAGAAGCTGAACAGAGGTCAGGGCTTTGGAAGAGGGACTGGATGGAACCAGTCAGTGCACGGCAGTAAGTGCAGAAGGCACAAGAACGGAATGAGGATTCAGTCATGGTCCTGGGAGTGATAGCCAAACATGGATGAGGAGCAGAGAGATGAAATCAAGTGGGGTGCATCATACTTTCTTTAAAGACATTGTCAAATTCCTGGCTGCTGACTGTGGCATACAAGCATGGAAATGCAATCAATTGCCCATAACCAGTCATCAACTTTTTTTCATCCACATGAGTGATGTTTTGAATGAAGGTATGGAAGGGAAAATGATCTGTAATAAAATAACTATATTTTGAATAATTTTCCACTACCTGCTTGTTAGGTCTAATATCAAAGTAAAAATACATTCATCTTTACAATTACCATATTTATGCCTCTTAACTCTGTTTTTTCTTTTCCCATTTACCCATCTTGCATTTATTCAATCTCCTCTTCTCCTCTTGCTGATGTTCCTGACAATCATCACTCTCCCCTTCCCAGCTAGAAAAGTTATCGTTAATGAAATTTTTAATGCTGAATTTTAAAGACCATAATTAGGTTTAGAATGAATACCTTAAAAAAGGATTAATAAAGAAAAGGGAATAAGGATAGAGTTGGTGTTTCAGATTACCAGCAGGATCAGGAAAATATCAGAGTAGCAAGTTAACATTCTCAAGATTACAATTATTATCCCAATAAGAATATATGGATTTGAAATGAAAGTTAAGATCTGGAGCAATCTAAAAAAGACCACAAATATTTTTGTCAAGTAGGCTCCTATTCACCATGTAGAGATTATTTTATTTCATACTGCTTTCATTAGCTAGCTATACTTCAGCTCCTAGTACATAATTTAGCTTCCAAGATGTTACCTCCTGTTAATTAATAATGTGCTTCTGATCTATACAAACATTATTTCTGTGAAAATTACTGAAAGACAGCTGTTTCTTTAACCATGATACACTGTTCTGCAGGATTATCATGGTCATTACTGAAGAATAAGAATGTGCCCGGTTCTGCCACCGTGACATACTTGTCTTCAGGTCTTCTTCCCACAAGGGAGAAATATGCAGATGAATGTCCTGTTTTGTTAAAGCCCTTTTCTCTTCTACTTCCATGAGTTATTTTGTCCTAGGGGCTGCTGGAAAGTTGGTTTGTTCTGATAGTACACATACAAATAAGCTCTGATGTACTCAAAAAAATAATTTAGAAAGAATTTGTATTAAAGTAAAATACAAAAACCATGTCAGTCTACATTTCTCCTTTCTTCAAGCCATAAACAGGCCTCTGAACAAGATCTCTGCTCTGCAGAGAGAATCTTTAGCCTTTCCTTCACAGGGAGATGCCTTTTCCTGGAGAAGCCCACCAGAGGCTCTACTCCCAAACTCATGGGGAACCAGGCCAAGAACTTTGGAAATAAACACCAGGACACCAAACGTCTTTCAAAGTCTTGTGAGATGACAAAGATAAAGCTGCATGTTCTGCCTACTTCAGTATTTTCAGCTGCTACATCCTCAGAGACAGTTGTGCCACACAGGTTGTACTGAAATGTATAGCTTGCAAAAGTTGTGGATACTGAAAATTACACCACCAGCTGACAAGGTCGTATAGTGTCCTAGCTTACAGAAAATCTTAAATACACATAATTCACCATAAAAAGACACTTTGGGGAGTTTTTATGCATCCGTTGAACAGATGTGTAACAAGTACTTCACAATGAGATTTATGATGATTTATCATGACTCCAAGTAATACTTCAGTATTCTCTAGTGTTCTCTAGGGGGTGTTTGATAGGTTTTAAAACCTAGAATTATTTTGACTTCTGCTTCAGCAGTGAGAGACCACAGATACCTTTCCATGCAGTTTTCTTGGCAGAAGCCCATTGAGAAAATGCTAAACAAATGCCATATATTTTTAGTTCCCTGTGGACCTAGGAAGGATGTCCCACAACAAACACAGAGAGGGAAATCACGTATCACAATACTTGGAGGAAGTGATCTTTTAAATAATAGCCAGTTTTCTTGGGCCCCTCTTCCCTCCATGGCTTTATCCCATGGTACTCTACCAAGCTGTTCTCCGAAGGGGCCAAAGTCTGCACTCCTGAAGTCCAGGGCAGCAAGCTTGTTGTACATTCTCCTAAGGATCTTGAACTCAACCATTTCATGGTCCCTACAGCCAAAGTTGCCTTTGGGCTTCACACCCCCCACCAGTCCCTCCCAGTCGGTGAGAACAAGGTCCAGCACAGCACCTCTCACCATCAGCAAATCTATCACTTGGAAAAGGAAGTTATCATCAATGCACTTCAGGAACCACCTGGATTGCTTATGCCCTCCTGTGTTGCCCCTCCCACAGTTACAGGGATGTTGAAGTCTCCCATGAGGACCCAGCTACTTGTATGTATCTATAAAGGGCCCTCATCCAGCTGGTCTTACTGGATGCAGCCTGTAGCACCAGTCACCTATCCCTGCCCTCACCTTAATCACCCATAAACACGCTGTAGCCTTCTCCTCCAACCCCAGGCAGAGCTCCAGGGACTCCAGCTGGTCACTGACACACAGGCAATGTGCCCTGCTTGCATCCTCTGCCTGTCTTGTCCTTCCAACACTCCAGCCACAGGAGCCATAAGATCATGGTTTACCTTGAGGTCTTCTTTCCAACTCAGAACAGGACTAGTGTAACAAACAAAGCCTGGGAAGGGCAGGATGGGAAAATGTCTCACAGCCTTAGCCAGTGTCAGGGGAAAGCCAGGCCAGCCGAGGAGCCATAACCATACTGATTGCTGAGGTGAGGAAAGCTGAATGAGGAGAATGAGAGCACAAGCTTTCAGTGTCACACAAACTAACAAATACCAAAAAAGGAAGACCACAAAAAAGAAGACCCACTGCAGACTCTGGTAACCTGTCAACTTGAAACAAGCTGTCCATGAGGCCACATTCCCATTCTCTATTTCAGCTGGAGAGAACAGTAAGTGAGAAAAGGAAGCAGATGTGACTGAACACTAAGCAGTGACCTAAACCTACAGTATAACTTCATGATGAATTGGCCAGCCAAGTACAGAAGAGAAAACCAGGAGCCTGTGACTGTGAGAGAGCACAGTTTCCTGACAGCTTTTTCTTGCTGTGTGAAAGGTGAAGGAGCTATGGGGGAAGCCCCACCTTTCTTCCAATCTTTGATTGACTTTTTCTCATCTGTTCCCATACCCTCAACAACAAAATATATCCCTAGGCACACCCAAGACACATCTTTTCTAGACAAAATATGATCCTTTGAGCCAATTACAGTGCTCGACATCTTCTTGGCAATGAAGAAGAAACGGACCAGAAGAAGAAACAATGAATCCCAGTAACAGATATCAAGATCCCTTATTATTTCCTTGCTTAATAAAAAAAGGAAAATGAGATATACTGGAGATGGAAGTGTTAACATCAGACACACTCCAATACGCTGTCTTAAATACACTACAATGCAAATGAGAAAGAACAAGAATCAAACTACACTAATGGAATCTAGAGCTTCTATGTCACTGCCCCAAGTGATTGGAATCTCTTAAATTTTAGGTATTTGTTTCCTAAGAGATTAAATAATTAAGGCACAAAACCAGTTAAGGTTATGGCTGTTGACCTCCTTGGTAGCAGCACCTTCACGGGTGAGCAACAACGAGCTCATTCTCACTTTCCCTCGAATTCATCTCTCTCAGTAGAATGGCATTGCAAGGAGAGAGGATGGTATCTTTATTTTAAAAATTTTACTCATCATATTAATTAAAATCTGCACAGTCAATTAATTTAAAATTTCTTTGTAGCACAAAGGCAGTCTGTTAGAGGCAGCTCCAGAAATGGAAACAGACATGAAAGGAAACAAACCTCCAATAAAAATAATTTATAAACTTAACAAAAATAATTGCAATGTTTTTAATACTGTCACTGGCAAACCCACACTAGCAAGTTTACAGTTGATGTGTTCCAGAGTACACCGAAATTATGTATGTGTAAAATGTTCATAATAGAGATTAAAACATCTAAAATTTATTAAGGTTTCATGCTGATCCTCCAGTCTGGCAAATGTTTGTAAAATGAAAAAAAAAAATAAAATAAAGTAAAATAGAGACAGTGTTAAGTAAACATTTCAGACCTGAACCTTCCTTATATGCCTTTGAACCTTTCCTTTCATGTGCAATACCTGACAGCCCACTGAGAATAAAATGCTGAAAACCCCAAAGATGGGTAAAACAGAATTTCTGACTCAGGAAATAAAGATCAGCTGAATATGATTCCCATATGGCAAACCAGATCAATGGAAAGCAAGACCAAAATTTACAATATCTATACTGTGCAGTACAACATGGAGGTTGTCTTTTATTGCTGGTAGCAAAATTCCCAGTGGCCAAGAATAAAAGCAGGCACAGAGATTATACTTCCACTAATGGTGACGTCTAAAAATACACATTGATAGATTTCAGATCAAAAAAGGAAAAGGAGAAAATTTTATTTTGCTTTTATTTAGTGTTATGGAATACCAATCATCAACTAGAGCAATCAACTTTCAGCACAAAATCCAGGATTATTAATATAAAGGCATGTTTTCAAAGCCAAGGGGAAAAAAACTCAGCAGCTTGGATTACCTGATATGAAAAGAAACACTCTTTGCTATAAAACTAAAACAGCTTCAAGGCTACTTTTGTGATAGCATGTGTAGCTGAATGTGAGAGAATGTATAACAATATTATTAGTTTTATTTCAAAATTTCCTGTAAAACCTCAGGTCATGCTCATGAAGACTTTCTTAAAAAGCAGTGATAAATCTGCTGAATACTTTTTAGAACTTGAAAAAAGGGCAATGGGCAGCAGGGAGGTAATCAAGCAGCCCTCAGCGACTGAACGGGCACAGCAATGCTCCCACTGGGGTTAGCAGGAGCCCTCTGCCAGCAATCGCAAAGCACTGTACCTAGCCAGCTCCGGTGGGGTCTCAGAGGGCAGATGGAGTCACAAGCCTGCAAGTAAAGGAAAAAAAGATCCAACTTTTCACATTCCTCTAATAAAGTTCAGATGGAAACGCACCAAAGAGAAATTCTTAAAAAGAAAACAAAACTGACAACAATTTTAGTAAATATATAACAGACCTGATCAAAGTAAAAAGATATCAAATCACTTTCAAGCTTCAGTAAAGTATTTGCTCTATTCTAGCATAAAGTCTCAACCACAAAAAAAAACCCAAAAAACAACCCAACAACAACAACAACAACAACCTCACAGCATCTTGGATCTACCTACCTCACACTGCACTACTCCACCACTTTCCACTTGAAATTAAAAATATCTACAGTAACATGAGAGCCCTGTTCCAGGATGTCCATAGAGAGATTAGGGTGGAGGTAAACAATGGGAACTACATAGCAATATTGTCTTCTCTATTCCTCTATAAACAAGCAAATTAAATACTTTGACCCTTTGGGACGATTTGCCTTAGAGTTTTACAACCATTTTTCCCAGTAGCTGGAAACATATCTATATATTTAAAATCATGTCCATGGCAGAAACTCTACTGGCATTCAACCCAGCTGACCTTCCTAACTCATAGTTTCACCATTAGTAAGCAATGCAGTCAAGTCAGTCCTGGCTCTGAAAACCTAAAAACTTCAGCATGTTACTGGTGTATTAATACATATTTTCTGTGATACTTCATCAAGAATGGTGTGACATGCTTTTAGCATAACCTTCAGCTGCAAATGCTGCCACTAAAAATCAATACAGAAACAGCAAAGAACAATAATACTTGAATAAATTTATGAAACATCCTCTTTCACAAGAGAAATGGTAAAGGAGGACCTCAAAAAAATTCTCCTCTAATAAGCATTCTCCTTGCCTCCTTCCTTGGGCAATATTACCATTCATTTAGGCTGATCGGGATACCATCTCTCTCAGTCTTTGGATACAAGCAACTAGGTCCTAGAGATTCAAGTATTTCCAAAAGATTTACACGCAAATATTGTAGGATCTTTACAAATACTACCCTTAAAGTACACCTCTTCTCTCAAAGTGTGCAGCTATTATACTCCCATCGCTCTTATTTCAAATCTTGTTCTTATCTTTTGTTCTAATCTTGACAAATGTAATCTCATTCCATTGACATAAATCCAGCATCCCATTATATATTAATCACTCATCTTCTATGTCAAAGCTTTCCTATCATCTCTCATTCCATACCTAGAGGTAAACTCCCTTCTCCTTTACGTCCAGGCTGCCAGCTTCCATCACCTACGTGTTATTTTTTCAATTAAGTGTCTTCAAGCTTTTTATCCAGGCTGACACCTCACACTACTATGAACATTCACAAGACTAACTGATTAACCTCTTTCAAAGTGCTTTGGCAGGAGACCTATGGAAAATTTTAAAACCAATTATTTGCTGATATGCTATGATAACTCCTTGTTTTTCTGTCTTCCCTTGCCTGTTTCTAAACATAGCCTCTACCCACATATGGAAATTGCCCTACTTCTGGGTTGGGACACAGTAGTTCTATGTTTGCACAGCACCCAGAGGTGGCCTTTTCAGTTCATACCCAGGTCTCTAAAACACTATCAAAGCATGAAGTTAATGAATATCAACGTGCCAATAAGCACACTAACCACTTTCCTGCTTCTTTCAAAAAAAA
>WEKY01051539.1:32579-48302 GCA_013390045.1 Picathartes gymnocephalus
AAAATAGTGGTCAAACCAACATTGATACGTTTCCTGGTTGTAAGGTACTGCTAGCATAATTCCTTCAGCAAATTTAAGTGTGTGTTAGAAAAGTCCTTAAAGTGCAATCTGAAGTATCCCAGTGAAATCTACTTTGAAGTCCTTAATAATGTCCTCTTGCAAATAACTACTGAGTATTAAAAACAACCTTTCTCCCAGTGGGCTTTGTTATGCCCTCATAAAGTAGATCAACAATACTCTATTACCAAGTAGCTTCTCCATATAGTCTCTTTCCCATATAGCTTTGTAAGAATGTATCAAAAAAAAAATTGATATCAACAAAGAAAAAAAAAGGAAGGAAGGAATTTAGGAAGATATCTAGCTTCGCTATTCCTATTTAAGATATTTTTATATATCCAAGGGTATAAATTCCCAGTTTAAATATAAAATGTTTACATTCACCCAATTAGCCAGAATAAATACATATGCTTTTTTTAGAGGCACAACTTTCCAGTCTTGATGCAGATCCAGCTACTGAAAGCAAAACCAGCAACAATGTCTCTCTAGAAGTATGGCCGAGTATTTCCTTGTATTTAAATATTTTTTTGTAAGGTCTCATATAGTATTTCAATTAACCAGTATAATTTCCTGTCTTCTTAATCATGCATTTGTTTGTGTTTTATCAGTTGGCATATTTCCTCTCAACTTTGTAAAAATTTTGATCAGCTTCATAGTTTACCTTCATAGAACTAGCAAGTTACAAATATTCATGATACATCCCAGTTATTAAAAAAAAAAAATCCTTAAAAATATCAGGTTGTTCACTTTAGGTCTTATTATTCTTTATTAATTTCTCATCATTTAAACAAAAATTCCTAAAATCAAAGTTGTTTGAGGAAATAAAGCAGTACCATCTAACAAAAATAAGAGCCAAACCAAGGAAACTGTTATCATGTAACACACAACTGTGAAAAAGAGTTTCAACTCTCACTTATGAATCAGATCTTCAAAGATTTTCAGTATCTAAAAATACAGCCATCCCTGTCTCCCATTTTTTATCCTTGTGGCATAAAAATTAAAAAAAAAATAAAACTAGAGACACAACTCCAGATTTTAAACTGACGTTATTTCCCATCCCTCTTATTCTTATTCTTAGTTGTGTCCCTACCACACCAACTTCCCCCACAGCATGCAAGATCAATGCAGTTCTAGCCTCTTCTCTGATGAGCTCCAGCTGCAGAGGATGGAAATCTTGCACACTGCAGAACATATGGGGTACCGAGTTTTAATAGCCTGATTCTGTAACACTGGGTTTGGAAAGTTTTTACACATCCTATTAATTATAATAATATCAGTGAGGCTTACCCAGCAAACAAGCCAAAGCAGCTGAGCTCTGCAAGAAGTTTTTCAAAGGTATAATGGAGTTAACCAAAGGGCATTAGTAAGTACCGAAAGAAAAGCGGGGGGAGATAATAAAAACAGGCAGTCAGCTACAAAACATGATATGAGACTTGAAGGCTACTATTTCCTCTTTCAAGCATAAGATTCATTTTCTACTGCATCTCTAAGCAAATTACTTGAATCTTTAGCCTTAGAGAAATCAGGTTCCACTTTAACTTTTTCCTGATACATCTGACTTTTCAGCTGACAAGAGGCACTTTCCATTGTATGGTGATTTTGGTAAAAATGGGATGATTTCTTGTACTTCCACTGTATCTTATGCAGCTTCTTCACTTTGCAGTATTCCTCTAGTTAGCTGGAATTGTTAGGACCCTCCTTTGTTGATGAAATACTGCGTTTCTAAAATCATCCTCTCCACTTTAAATAAACACAAGAGGAAAGAAAACTTGAAAAAGTACAAGCAAGAAAAAGCAAACAGAAAAATTTGAGCTACACTCCTTAGCATTAGAAGTGCTCTTGAAAACTTCCAAAAGCAAAGATTAGAAGGGATTATGGCAGAGGACGGTTTCCTTGACCCATATTCTGGCTTCCAGAAGTATCTCACAGCCTGATGACAGGGGCACACTTGCTTAGCATCTCACCCTGACAGCCCACTGCCACTGTGCAGGCCATCACATGCCTTGACACAGCTCTCATCCAAAAGCTCTGTCCTGGCTGTCCAGGAGGCTACAGCTACAGCTATAATGCTCTAATATTTCCAAGACCTGTACACTTTTAACAGCTGAATATGAAATGAGTTAAAGTACTTTGGAGAGCTAGAAGCAAGTTAAGCTGTCTGCACAGATACAACCTTTGTATTTTCTGACAGTTCTGTAACAAAGAAAAAGCATCATAATCCCAGAAGTTCAAAAACCATTAAAGAAAAAGTCTCCTTAAAAAATGGAAAACAGAAGTTCTCCTCTCTTCTCTCTCTTCTTCTTCATACTTCTATTATCAGCAGAATTATATTTCTTTCTTCCTGTCTCTCCTGTTGTCAGGGGTTTTTTTTAATTTGAGCATATTTTCCATCTACCTGTCTTAAGATTTCTGAACTCTTCTGTCTGCCCATTATGTATGGAAGTATGTGAAAATTAGTATACTGCAAACACCCTTAGGTGGATTATATGTTATTCATTACACAGTGACAATTCAGCTTTTTCGTCAACCACAAACATTTGTGAGACAGCAGTGAAATGTAGGGTACCAGGATTCTGAGTTTCTAAGAGCAGCACATAGTCAGGCACTTCCAAAGATGAACTGTTACAGTGTCTTCCTTTGCACCATCAGCCATGACCCCGGTTCTGCCCTGTAGGTAGAAATCAGAGGCTCCTACTTGGGGCAAGTTAACCATGTCAGTTATCAATAAGAGACTAATCCTGTGTAGTGTGGGTCACACTGTATCAATGTGACTTACCTCGGCACTCAGTGGGATCTGCGTTTTCTGAAGGGAAACAGAACTCAACTTCCAACTCCATATCAGAATTGTATTTTACATTTTACATGAAGCGACTTCAGTCAATGTTCACCCATCCATTTTACAGGTAAGATAACAGAGTTATCCTTTAAAGAAAGAGTACTGAGCCTTAATGAATAGTAATTATCACAAAAGGCATGCACATTTAAAAAACATTAAATGTAAGACATAGGCTTATTATTCTTGTTTCTATTAAATGTGCCTTAAATAAAGGTATTTGAATGAAAACACAAGAACCTTTTTCTCTTTCTAATAAAAAGAAAAAAATGAAAACAAGAGCTTCCACAATTGGGGTCTACAGCAGGTGCAGAAATTGTTTCATTAAATAAATTTGCAATGCCAAGAATTTTTCCAGTTTGCAGTATTTTGTTATTGTTTTCAATCTTATTTATTTGTTTATTTAAATCCTTAAGTTATTAGTGGTCAAATTTAACATCCCATCCAAACATATAACCATCAACAGAAGATTAAAATAATAAAAAAAAATACAATAGTCTGCATGAGATTATACTGAACTGCAAACAAAAGTGGCAAAAGCAATTAATCAACCTTAAACGAGCAAAAGCTCTAGATCAACAACGTGGTTTAAAACAAATTAAAACTTCACAAACGGTCACAGAAATGGCTTTTTTATTTCAAGTACACTGAATTTTAAGAGACTTCAAGCTGTTAAAATTGTCACCCAAAGACAGAAAAAACACAGCTCATGCAGCTACTCACTATATATATTTTCATGTTGCTAGAATTTTTTTTAACTTCTTCCCACCAAGAACAAAAATGCAGGCCTTCGGTGGAGTTTACAGCTACAGAAGAAGTTAAAGCCTTTGATGTTATATTGCAATAATCAAACTGATCAAGTCACAAGTATAACGTACATCAAAATCATCTGCAGAACAGCTAACGGTTGGGGCTTCTTTTACAGATTTTAGCTTCGTATAGTTTGCTAGAACAGTTTTTACCACAAGTACTTCAGATCTGCCAAGTAAAATCAAGAAACACAATTTTCATTTATGTAAAACATGTTTTGTGGGAAAGACATGGTTGAATTGGAAGCAGTTTGTGTACAATTATTACCTGTTTTACACAGTTCTTATTACTAGATGCACACATATGTGAAGTAAATTTAACTTAACGAATTTGTTTTAACGCATTAGAAAATTCCAGAATGAATTATGAACACTTGAGCAGTAGCTAATTCACTTTCCTCTCAAATTTCCTATGACAAACTGAGCAGGAAAAACTACAACCTCTTTACACAAAATGCAAAGGTTTTGGAACAATGAAATGTAGTTGATGTGGTTCAGCAACAATAGGGCTTCACCTTCCAAATATCACATCCATATTAAGCCTATAGAATCTGTAGGAAATATCAAAAGGACAGATGTCTTTCTGCAGGCTTTTAAGGAAACTATTCCCATTATTTCTATAATTGAAGCAAACAGAAGATCTGGGGGTTAACTCAACAAGAATTTTTTTTTTTTTTTCCCCAAGTCAACATAATCAATACTTCTTTCCATTCTCTTCTATTTTTAGCTGGATATCCATGGCACCTTTACCTTGAAATGACCTCCAGCTGCACCAGGGGAGGTTCGGGTTGGACATCAGAAAGAATTTTTTCATGGAAAGGGCTTTAAAGCATTGGAACGACTGCCCAAGAAGGTGGTGGAGTGATCATCCCTGGAGGTGTTCAGAAACAACTGGACATGGCACTTAGTGTTCTGCTCTAGCTGACAAGGTGGTGATGAGTCAAAGTTTGACTCAATGATCTTGCAGGTCTTTTCCAAGTAAATGACTTTATGATTTTAAGTCCCTTTTAGAGCTCAAAGGGTTACACTACAGTTATACCTCAACACAGTATTAAGCAAATTAACAGAAAAATTATGAAGAATACCTTGCACAAGAAAAACCTATCAAGGCAAAACACTGACACTTTCCTAAAGAATGTATTTTCTCGTACATCTCTATTCTTAGGAGCTCGGATTAAAAGCATGAAGTGAACTTTTACCTCATGCAGTTAAACTACCCTTTGTGTGAAAAGCTAATTTCAGAGGTATCTAATTTCTCCATAAAATAATTTCTGCCCACATTTAAATAATTCACAAGAAAAATGGACTGTCTGCTGAGAGAATGATAACATTTGTTTAGAACAACCAAAAAGCCAGATGTGAGAAATACTGCAACACATGTGAAAGAAACTGACTTATCTAGTTTTTCTCATTTGGTCAGTATCTCTTTCACTGGGTTGTAAGGATCTTAATTTTTTTTCCGTGTAAGAGTCAAAGCTACCACAAACCAGCACAAAATTCAGGCAGTTAGTGAGAAACACAGTGATCTCTGAACACAATCAGCAACATAAAAAACCTGTTTCTACTCTCCTTTTTCCATCCAATCTTAACTTTTCTTGAGGAAACAATTCTAGTCCTAATCCAAGGCTCAGTTCTTGCAGTTACTGTGGCTGGAGTAGGGCTAATATCTCAGTCTAGAAAGCCTTTCAGCAAGTGAATGGAAAGCATGGATGGATAAAATTAGAAGACCAGAGTTTACAGTCATTGAGCTCCAGAAAGCAATTTACTGGCATTCTCTATTTAATTATATCAACACCTCATAACCATTAATGAATTTATCTTTACTGTACTGATATTAAGTAACTCTATCCTAAAGTTCCGCAAGCATACATCTGAGCCAAGAATTATAAATTTTAGGAAGGCACTTTATCTACATCATTCATCATCATTCTTCACAATGTTAAAAGCAGTTAATTTCAACCCCATGAGCCATGACTGCTGTCCCCTTCCCCACCTACTTAAGATTAAAAATAATGTCTGTTTCTGTTACAGCCATTCTTGCCCACATCCATACGGATGTGTTCACCCTGACAGCAGTTTAATGAACTTAAGAAAAACAAGTGTTTTTCAGCTATAGGCCTGATATGCAAAATCCATTTCCCCTCTTCAACCCACAATGCCCCCTTGAGGAAAAAGGGAACAGAAAAAAACAAGTGGGGGGGAAAGCGAAAATGGAAAAAAAAAAAAAAAAAAGGCTCTGAAGAGCGGGAAAAGAGCTTTCCACACTAACAGGGGAAAAAAAAATACAAATTCAAACTAAGGCTGTGCACACTTATAACATTCATCTTTGTGTTGTTTTTTTTTTTTTCTCCTGACCCTTTTTCTGGTATGAAACACCATTGCCTTCACTCCCATTCACAGTAGTTTCAAGAAGCTTATAGGGACACAAGTTCTGAAATTCTTTCCATGTATACCAAATTCTACATATATACTCAGGTATCTGGTTAAAAAAAATTTAACTTAGAACTCTAAGCAAACCTGAATTTCTATTAGACAATCAAAGGAAGACAAACTAATATTCACAGAGCAAAAGTACCAACATTTGTCATTGAGGAAAATAAATCTTTAAATCTGTTATAAGCTAGTGTTCCCTGAACACATCCAACAGACAGGGCCCATGCCTGTATATCAGAAGTTAAACAAGGAAGTAAAGATTTCTGGGAGGCTTTCAGTTTTGTGCCTAAAATCTCGGGTTTAGTTTGCTATCCTTGAAATCTAAATAAAGAAAGAATTCTGAGTTATCAGTTATATTCAGTACATTTTTTGTATTTTTATATGCATCTAAATTTTAAAAAAAAATTCTGGAGACAGTAATTTGCACTAGGTTAATAATTACCTATAAGAAAGATACTGGAAAACAACATAGATTTCTTCAATATACTGTATCATCTTCCACCAGCAGGCACACACAAAACAGAATGAGAACAAATTATATTCAGATCGTACTTATGTTCAGCATTTTAATATTGCTGTCCTTCCTACAACTATATAAAACTCTCTGCGTAAAGGTTACCTCTAACACATCTTCTAACTCTTAAACACATTAAAAAACACGCTTATTACATTGTACATTTAACCACAACACAAGAAAAGGTTAGCTCCCAATAATAACCTTATAAAGAAAGCACAGTATCAGTTAAATGGATTTTAAGTAAGGGTCCAAGATCATATTAGGCAGCAATTATAAGCTACAAATTGTATTTTATATCTTCAGTGAGAGGTAGCACAAGTCTTGCTGAGTCAGATCTCTGCTATAAAAGCTCTTGCCATGCTTTAAATGCTGCAAGCAGCTGAGCCCTGCGGGGTTAAAGCTAATGCTAAAGGTAAAGGCTTGAAGAGTTGACCAGGTATCTTGTGGCCATAGATCTAAGTGTGTCAGTCACAGGCAAATATACCATATTGTGCTTGCCAGAGAAGGCCAGGAGTAATAGATCAAGTCCATCAGCTGCTGAGGAGCCTACCAGAGGTACAGCAGAGATTACCACTGGTTTCACTGTGCCTTCACTGTGCCTACAGTGATCTGTGCAGAAAAGCCGACACTGGACAATGACTCACTATTTCCAAGCACCAAAGAAAAGTAAATGCATTAGAAGTGTTTCTTCTAAACACCTCCTAAGAAAGAGGCCCCCAAAGTGTCAGGAGTGAAAAGGAATGAAAAAATCATCCCAGTCAGTAGGCCTCAAAGAAGGAGCTACGTCTTACTACAGCTGCCCAGGTGCTCCAAGCAGCCACGCGTGCAGACTGACCCAGCGGGTCACCCCCAGCCACCACCAGGCACTGCCCTCCATGGCCAGGCTGCCAGCACCTACCTCACCACCTCAGCCCCCCAGCCCAGAGCAAAGCAGGGGCACCCCCAGGATGTCCTTGCTGGAGGAGCTTTCCAAGAGGAGCGGCTCTCTCCCTCCCAAGCATGCACTGTGAGGCTTGGGTCTGTGTCTTGTTTTGCTACCAAGGCATTCCAGGCTGTGTCAGTTTAGATTGCAACATAAATATTGTGCAACTGCGGACTCCTTAGTTCCAATTATGGTAATATTGCAGGTGACAATGAGAAAGATATTTTTAATAGACTCTGGTTACGTTTTGCTCCGACTCATCTGCAGCTTAGAAAAAGAGAAATTCAGCTAAAGGAAATTTTGTTGATAAGTGAATTTGGAGCAAAACTGTAAGCCTAACAATGACTTGGAAAAAAGGGTCTTCCCCATTCTGATAGTAATTTAGTGCTAGTAACAACAACCCAAATGTCAGTCACTGGATACAGAAGAATGCTTATAAAATTATATTTAAATGATACGTAAGTATATTTAAAGGTTTGAATATTATTAAGTCACAAAATGCGCAGGCGCCTATGTATAATGAGGCTAATAGTTTCAGTTTAAAATTTAATTCTAGTTACTGAAGACAGGTACTGAAACGTATGTTAAAAATAGCATTTTAGTTAAGTCCAGGACAGTAGGTTCCATTCTTACACATAATCGAATAATAGAAATGTGTTCTTCTACTGAGTCACAGAAAGATTTAAAATGCAAGTGCTCAGCCTGCAACTCAGGAGGACCAGTCAAGTATATGGCTTTCTCCATCTGCCACCTTTCTCAGGCTTCACAGTAGCTTTCCTCTTATGTGACAATCTAATAAAAAGGAGGAGGAGGAGCATCAAGAAGTGAGAGCAAGATCCAACTTTAGCCATACGCTTTCTAGACGAACATATAGCGAATTACTGGTGTTCACACATTGCCTGAAGCTCCTGGGAAATGCCAGATTTGCTGCATATGCATATTAGCGCCAATCATGAGGCACGCAACACCCTACAGCTACAGCATACAGTATGTCATTCCTGGTTTCCACACCTGGCTCATCAGGCTGGACACTTTAATAACAAGTATCTGTGTTCGTGTTTTCAGGAATGTTTCTCTCATATGCCTTTGGATCCTCACCAATAATGTACCTGAATGCTGTACTTTTTAAGATTCATTTACAAAATAAATTAAAGAGAATCCTTCAAAGTTTTTAAATGTTATGAAAAAGTCACTTTAAATATGGATTTTTCATGTTAGTGGTGACTTGCTTCAAGCCTATAAAACAGTTGGAATAAGAACTTTTATTGAAAGAAAAACTGAAAACACAGTGATGGCTTAAATATGCACAAGCAATCCATCACCAGTCTCAGTCTAGGTGGTTTTGAAGAACAGCTAAGTAGTTGGTAACTTCTTAGTCTCAGAAACCTGTTTTGCACAGGCACATACAAACACACAGAAAGCAACAACCAGCCTCAGCACCTCAGCCATAAAAGCAAGTCTTCATACCAACTTCATAAAACTTTGGATCAGGGATGAAGGTCTTGCAAGGATTTTTCACCACAAGTGCGTGGCCATCACCTCAAGCACATCTCCTGAAGCCTGAGACAGGTCAAGCCACAAGAAGGGCACCTGCATGCTCCAGGAGCTGGGAGGCTCAATCTGAGCAGAGTCCTGACAAGTGGCAATCAGTTCCCAGCAGACAGAACCACTCCATCACTCACCACTCCAAGCCCCACTGCTAAACCAAGCACACCTAGACCCCAGAGCCACACCAGAGGACAACCTGAAGCTGGAGCACGGCACGACACCAACGCTGCAAGCCATGCTCAGTCTGGAAACGAATGCTAACCTGGTTTGGACGCATCCTTACCTCATTTTTTCAAGGAAGAATTTGGAAGGTCATGTTTTCCCATCATAACCCATTAAATACCTGCTTTTACATTGTAAAATACTCTCCAGTATGGTCACTTCCTGCCTGGAGAACCACACTCCTCAAACACATTCCCTGTTTTAGCAAAGGATTGACTGTACTCTTCTTTAGAATATTTTCTGTCCCATAACCTGAGATGCAAAAAACTCACTGATACATTCATTCTCTGACTGAAAGCCTTGGTCTCCTTCCCAGAAAGCTGTGGATGGAGACAGAAGCCCTGTGATGCTGCACAGACATATGTGCACAGGTGTGGGGACACACCACTTCCAAAGCTGCTCAGCTTCACAGGAGAAACACTGGATTGATCATCAACTTCTTCACCTACCACTGTCCTGCAGTGATACACAAATATTTTGGCAGCTTTACCTTTCTCTCAGTTTCTCTGTGATTGAAACGTGTGGTCTGATTCTCATGCTCAAAACCAAAAATAATTTAAAAAATAAAAAATTTTTTAAAAAAATTTTAAAAATATAAGAAAAAAACCAAAATCAAACCAAATCAAACAAATGCAAAAATACAGACAACAAACAAACCAACCCAACACAAAAGCCATTAACCAGTATTTTTAAACAGTTTTCATATCTCAGTTCATAAGATGTACATTTCTGGTTGCTCAGGTATACTTCACATCCTTTCCTGGTCAATAATAGAGGCTCAAGAACAGATCAAGAACATCCAACGCCAAACATCATTAACTCTTTCTCAAGATGTCAGTCTCTTAAAACAGAATTAAACAACAAGTTAAAGTTTCAGTCCAATAGATGTAATTCTTCTTTTAAAGCAAAAGAATGTGAAAGAATTTGACTCCATATGAAATTTCTGTATATTCAATACAGTTATCTGTTGAATTACTGACCATACGTATTCTTCAATGTACGCTGACAGTTACTGCGTACTGAGAACAATTTACAGGCATCTTCACAACATTAAAAGTAATTTAAATGCATTCGAGACTGGTAACAAATGGGTCTGAATAAATTTCTGCACAAAAGCATTTCATGATCTTTAGCAAAGTTCCATCCTAATATTTTTACAGTTTTAGCACCCATATATTCCACTAATTGACTTTCAATGAAGAATGATTGTTGCCACATATCACGGAGTTCTCAGCACCCTTCCTCTTACATTCATCATACTGTATACATGGTATCATTTATTCCTTATTGAATTAAATATGTTATTCTACAAAGATGAAAACACTGACACAACTGAAAAGCACAACAGTTCAGCAGATACCTGTATCTCTGCAGTCTGTGCACATCTGACTGTATTAGGTTTTCGTGTTTTCATTTATAGGTCATGAGAATGCTGCAACTAATGTAATGAAACCACAATCCTGCTTGTGTTCTGTCACAGAGAAGTGTTTTGAATCAGAGATATTTCAATTTCTGTGTTTTAGACTCTAAAAAATACTAGCGTCTGTTTTCTAGACACTTTGCTTTCCTTTTACCTTCAGAAGACCTCTGTCCCATCAATAAAATGATGGTTTTTTCAGTAATTAAAATCAAATTTCAATGCAACAACTAATAAGTAAGTTTCCAAAGACATACACTAGAATTAACAAGATCTAGTATTTAAAAAACAGTGGCCTCAATTAGGGCCAGCATAACCTGGTGTAACTCCTGTGCCTGCCATGTGGATAAAGCTGGTGCGCAAAAAAGTTCGTTTTTTGTTCCCATAGAAGGAGTGAACGTGAAGAAATGTATTTTCTATATTGAGCACCAGACAAAAATCAAATTGCTCTTCTGAGAACCTGAGCCTCTACTTTTTGATCAGCTGCCCATCTCCTGGCAGTGCTGCCTGTGCCTTCACTGGCTCCTGCCCAGCCACATGTTTGCTCTGGCCTCTTGCCCTTCACTTCCCAACTCTCCATTGTTTGTATGTTGTCCCTCTCCTTTCCAAAGCCCTTCGTGGCTTTCCCTTAAAATTTCCTCTGCAATATTTTTACATGGCAAAACCTGTCAATTTCTGATCTAATTTCCAAGCCGTTAAATGTCAGCTACAGGTTTTATTACACAGGTTTACGCACCACTTTTTTTACTAGGTGGGTTACAATTCCACAAGAACAATATGTCCTCACAAAATCAACAGTAAGACTTACAAAAGGAGAAATCAACAATGTAATTGTGAGCAATTTTTACAAGACTTAGCACTGACAGCATGGCAAAATTTAAATGGTGTTTACCTCTTTTACATTTTCTTCACTACTCCTGGGCAAATTCAAAATCAACACCTGATAGATACTTAAAGTATTATGCTCAATATATCTTGGCAACTCTGAGATTGTTTCTCCAAACACAAGTTCTGTAGTTTTCAGACTGAATTATACAATTCAGTTCTGTTCAACAAGCAACGTAATATCAGAGCCATTCTCCTTCCTTCTCTGAAGGGACAAGATCGTGAAAATTGTAGTGGCAATATCCATCAAAATTAGACTATTTTAATATGAATATATGTCAAAATGTAATTAGTCAAATTATGTCAAACGCATGATTTCAAATTACATCAAATACATAATGCATCATGTTGGTTTAAGCTGAAACACAAAAGCTGAATAATAGACTAAATCAGCATTTGAATTTACTTAAAGACAAATTCTGACCAAAGCTGTAAAAGACACATCACATGGTTAGAGAAAAAAAAAATTATTCTAATACAACCATCGACTAAACATCAATCTTAAAAGATATAGGATTTTTTTGGTTTTCTGTTTTTTTGTAACAATCTACATATTTATTTACAAAATAATGTGCCTAGAAAACCCCAACAACTTTCTAGTTATATATAATTACATACCCCCCACCCTAAAAACATCACTCTACAAATGAATTTCCAGTTTTGGGCCCAACAGTAAAGAGTATCTCCCACCAGGACAAGGTTGGCACAGGCCCACTGGAATCTAAGTCATCCTCATAATGTCCTGGAGACAAACAAACAAGACTGAGATCAGCAATTTACAGAAATACTTAAGGACCAGCTCCCTAAGCAAAAGACTCACAGTATGTATCCCTGTGGACCCTGCAACCACCAATGGGCTGGAAACATCTTAACACACAGATACTCCACCACCTTCTTTAAGTACCTGCTGCCTATAAGAAGCTAAAGCTCCTTGGTAAACAAGCAAGTTCTACAAGTAAGCCAAAGCCAGCCCAAAGAGGGTTTTTGGTGACTCAGAGGGTTGTCTGATGGAGATCCGTAGATACTCCTTTCAGCCCAGAAGGGACATCACATAGCACTGCAAGTGGGGTGGGCGGAGTGGGCAGGGCAGAAAATCTCCCCTCTGCACGTTGAATGAAGGTGCTGCTCGTCCTTTAAACCTGTTTGCTGTTCCTCAGCCTAACCATTCAGAAAGTCATCTGTTACCTACAGCAAAACACTCTGCCACCCAGCAGAAGAGACACCCACACTCAGGGCATGTAAAGGGTACAGTCCACCATATCCAAGGGAATTGGCTCTGTCCTCAGCAGCCAGCCTGATTAATATATATAGTTAAATAAGAAACAAACTGCAGAAAATCCATTTCCAACTACAGATGTGTGATTATTATTACCAGGAAAAAGAAATAACTAATAAATGAACAAAAATGTAAACCTGCAATGCTCTTATTCCCTCTCCTCAGCACCCTCTACAACTTACTAAAAAGATTTAAGATAGTAAAGAGCTTAAAAGAATATACTTAATATTTTAACTTTATTTTTCTTAGAATAGGAACTGAAATTGTGATATTAAACATAATTCCACAGAAATTCATTCCTCAGAGTTCAAATGTTACTTTCTAACACCATCCCAAACTACGCACTGGTGAAGCAATAAACATCATAGCAACTGTTCATTAAAGAGATTATTTTCAGCTACTTCAGTGATGACAGCATAAGCAAGCTATTGCTGGCACTTTCAAAATCACCTTTCTGACGTAAAATATGGTGTTGCCTTTAAATGCAAACCTATCAGAAATGGGATTAAAAAAAAAAACGAAACAGAAAAATAGATGCAAATCTTGAAACAAAGGATAAATGCCTCTTATAATTTGCAGTGAAGATTTTGGAAGATTTTTAAAAGTAGTAAGTTTGATTAAGCTACTGAAAGCCTCAGAAAGGAGAAAAAATGGTCAGTGCTAAATAATACTTGTGAGACTGCTCCTTGTTCTTATGCTGGTCTAGAAATTTTGAAATTTAAGCCTAAAGCTAATCTTGGAAATGATTACAGTAAGTATGCTTATTCTGTAAAGGAACAAATGTGGAAGAAAGCCTTCAAGCAACTAACAATGAACTATTTTATTGCAATTTTAAGATTAACTTTAAGAGATTAGTTTATTACAGCTAAGCTTTTCTATAATTTCATTGCTTATATGAGGTTTTTCCGGTGCCACTATTTTACACACAATCAAGAAAGGTATCAAGTCAAAACAGGGCAGGGAACAGGAATCTAAACGACAAGTATTTCTTCTAACAAGGATGAGTTGAGAGGTATGCTACAGTGGCTGTGGAAAAAAAAAATAGACAATTTGCATTACTTCTAGACCTATTAGCTGTCACAAAATTTTAAAAGAGTAATCAATTCCAGTGTACAGAAAATTATTATTTTACAACAAAGCTGATAGCATTTTTCAGTTTGAATGTGATGTGCATTTTTCTCCAGCCAAAATCATTCTATGGGTACTTTTCAGCGACCTATGTCCGAAATAATTTTCATTTCATATGAGCAAGTGACCTATTCACAATCCAACTGACAAAGAAAAAAACATGACTCCCAGGAACTATTCATTTTCAGCCACCATCGCAATTTAATTTCTCCAAAATAAACCTGGTAAAAATAGAAATGGAACAAAAACGTATTCCATGTTCAAGAAATATTAATTAACCACTCTATCATCAATACCAGCCCTCACATTTCAGTGCTGAAAAACAAAGAGGTTAAGTGACATTTCCAATGACACATAGCAAAACACTGCCACAACATGGATCACATCTCAGAAGTTTTCTATTGTTTTCAGCCTACTAGCCCCGAATAACTCCTGTGCATGCAGTGCTGAATCAGGTATATTTCTCAGAATACAAAAAGCTTATTCCAGCTCACATAAATTAGTCCTAAAAAAAAAAAAAACTTATTCTAGAGTATTTTTTTTTAATATATTTAAGTCCAACAAGAACTTTTCCACAAAATAATGGAGTCTGGCAGGAATGTTTCTAAGCAAATACACCTTTATTCTTAAAATTATAGTCCAAACACATTCCATCATGGAAAGCATTAAAAAAATGTATAAGCAACAGATG
This sequence comes from Picathartes gymnocephalus, assembly GCA_013390045.1. Taxonomy (NCBI): domain Eukaryota; kingdom Metazoa; phylum Chordata; class Aves; order Passeriformes; family Picathartidae; genus Picathartes; species Picathartes gymnocephalus. The sequence continues at coordinate 47,318 of WEKY01051539.1, forward strand.
ATTACAGAAAAAAAAAAAACCACCCAACCAAAAGAAAAGCCAATCAGAACCAAATAAACAAGTCACATTGAAAAGCTGTTCGGAAATTATTCACCTGACTACTGCACAAACTCTAGTGCAGCTTTAAAAGAGTATCATGTATTTACTGATTGAAATGTCCTGAACTTGGTATATTTCTTTTACTCTTCCTCACACTCAGACCCACTCTAATTTGGTTGTTCCTTATAGACTATTTGGTCATTTTACATAAATCTTCACTAAACAGAAAGCTACAAATCATTTAGATTTTTTCCTCTCTCAGATGATATAAACACTGCACTGTAGCAAAGATCCCGTGACACAATGGAAAAATCACTGAGGTTAAACTAAAAACAAAAAAATACACAAATGTTTATACAATTGAGTCTGCTTAAGCTTCATGGTAAGGTTACTGTTAAAGCCTACACCAACAAGGCCTCACATGAAGCAGTGTATTTCAGGTGTTACACATTATCACAATAAATTAGGATGTCTAACTATACGCGTTTTGGAAATGCTCTACTTGAAACACTCTTTCCTTTCCCTTAACCTTTTACTGATCTCCTATCCTGAGTAATTAAATGAATGATTTAAGTATGCAAAAACACTACAGAACAAAACCGTTTTGTAAGAACTACATTAAAACTGCAGATTACTACAAAATAGGGGTATTTTGAGAATCTACATGAACAAATTACTCTCATCAAGAAAAAACTGCAAAAAAATACTAATTTGAACGTTTAAAACCATATCCCACTTAAAAGGGTTTAGTGTAGCATTAGAGAAACCAATTTAATAATTAATCATATTTTCTTTAGAATAATATTACTTGCAGTAATGTTTTCCCTTAATGGCTTTAAATTACTTAGCACACAAAGAAAAAATTTAAAACTGTCAAAATCTCTTAAAACTTTTTCTATAACTTCTTTCCCCACATACACACAAATTCAAGGGGGGGGGGGGGGGG